>JAQIWE010003488.1:0-11755 GCA_034698565.1 Campodea plusiochaeta | reverse complement strand
ACTAAACCACCTGACTGTTGAATCCTATGGTCCTCTAATATTCAGTATAATATAAAAATCTTTGATATTTAAATTAATATTGCGATTTGCCAAAATTCATTTGAATAAAATTATAATAATAGCTTATTATATTTGACAACGATCTTAGGGTATATCAGTCTCCTTCTCAACTGAAACCAGTATTTTCTATTCTGAAAATGCTGGAAAGTTAGAAATATGCTTGAAATAATGGCAATAATTTTGACGATAAGTTTCACGATTATTTTATTCAGTTATACCCACAGTGAAGCCAATAAACTAATTTAATTTACAACCTTGGACGATATTTTAAAACGTTAACTCAAACTAAATCAACAAAACTATATCTACCATACGTAAGCAACCATCTCCTTTAATATTTCCTTTCAAAACTTCCAAAAAATTGGCATGTATCCTTCATTCCGTATCCCCTCAGTGGCATAAAATGGGCAGACAAATTTCATCACGTTTTCAATAATTGAGATGATTTATTTTGCTTCGTTCAGTGGGGTTTTAGTAATTGGAAAAAAGGGGAAATTACATGCCAGTAGGGAGATGGAAATGTACAAGTTGTAGTAGTACTGCTGGAAAACCAATGCTCTTTAAGGGCCGTAGGATTGTGGGGTGATGAATGACGTTTTTTTGGAGGAATTATAATGGATCGCTTGAACCAGGTTTTTAATACATTATTCGATTGCTTCTATTTGACGAATAACTATTATGTAAAATTAAGAATGAGAAAAATTCGTCGGATTCAATAGCTCAGTTGATAGAGCACGACTGGATAGACCGAGGTAGTGGGTTCGAGTCCCACTTGAGCAGAAATTTTTGTTGTTCTTAATTTATTTTTACAATGCAAAGAAGTTCGTCAGTTAAATCATTTCATTTATAGTTATTCCTTTGCAAGCTTCTAATAATTAAATTTAAATGATATTATTTTGGTTATATACTAGATTCTGTTTTCATGATAAAGTGTTGTTGTTTTATTTCAATGTATTGTCTTCTGAAAATAAATCTTCCAAACCGGTTAAGATAAAATAAAAATAAACAGTCATTTTCCTTTACAGAGAATTGGCAACGGATATTTTATTTCATCTTCATGTAGCTAGGATAAGTACGTTCATTTGTAAACTGTGTTTATCATTGGAAATTGGCAAAAGCCGCAAATACCAGATTGTTTCAATAACATTTTTTTTTATTTGTACCTTGGAGTATGATGGTTCTGCAAAATATGAATAAAGTCTTTCTGCACATCCACAGCCAATTTTAATAGTTTCTTTTCTTTTCCTATAAATTCCATCATAAATAGCTTTTGTTGTTCCTAGAGCACCAAAGTATCCGATAGCATACTGTACACTGTTTAAACAATGATTTTCAATAAAATATAAAATTATGGGTTTGTAGTACGAAACCTTTGCCTGTTTAATATATGAACTTAGGAAGGCACCATTTCCTAGATATCAACAGTTGCTAATTCACCAGCCCGCTATACATACCATTTCTCTCTAAAAGTTTCATTTACAGTATTTTGATATTCACTGAGATGTTGTGACATAAAGGTCGTTGTATAGACTGTATAGTATAATGATGACACACTTTCCAATTTTAATAAGACTATTTTGAAACTTTCAAATCGATATACAATGAAATCATCTGGTCTACTTCTTTCATAATCATGTTCTTTGAGTTTCATAATCATCTTTGAGTTTCATAATCATTTTTTTACAGTTTAATAATCATCTTCTTTGAGTTTCATAATCATCTTTTTGAGTTTCATAATCATTTTAAGTTTAAAATAAGATAAAAATGTTCAGGTCATTATAAATAAAGTTTTATATAAATATTGCATTGGTATGTTTTTGAGTTTTTTCCATTAATTTGAATCAATTTTGCAGTCCTAATTCTTAAAATATGGGGTAGCAAATTTAACTAAGCAATCATGATTTGTAGTGAACAAAATAACAGTTTTTTTTTTTTTCATTTCATAGCACAATATATTTTCTTCAGTAAACAACAGTATAGTTTACTTTATGTTACAAAGTACATTCGAAATCAAACTACATCAAAATATTCATCGCAGATGGATTAACCTAATTTTTCATTCATAGATTTTTGAAATGGCATTAGTACTAATTTATTATAATTCGTCGAATCCCATAGTATATATCGTTATTTACCGATTCTATATGTAGATGCGGGTTTTTGTCATTCCGCATCAGTGGAAAATCTGAATTGTACATTACATTGTCAATCACTTAGTATACAGGGTCGTAGCTTTGAAATTATATGGAGAGATGTAAAAGGTTTGGAAAAATTACTTTTGTTAAGCCTCCCTGCATCGAATTGTGTTTCGTAGTGTACAGTTCCTTACTTATAGAATACCTATTTTGCAAATTGGTCCTTCTTATATTAGAGGGACGAAAATGACATTTCAACTCTTATTGTGCGACGCTTTGTAAGATATTCAACGGATCAACAGACTATAAGGAAACGGTGTGTTAGGTGTCATTTCAATTTCAATTAATAGTGAAACACAAATATAAATGATTGGCAAATATAAATGATAGACAACTGGACTTATTGATAATAGAATAGAGGTCTACAAAACAGTAAATGGCAAAGCCGTTCCCTACTTGTCATAGTCATTTTGACTTCATGTAAAACGATGATTTCCAAACAGGACAAGCAAGCTACCTTAACTCCGAAGATTTATGTAACCTTATTGGTTGGATATGAATAGTAAATCAATACACTGTTCCAGCTAGCATTTATTTTACAGTTGCAATTCATGTAAATAAGGCTAGGTAGACCCTAGCAGTTTTCAGATGGAGTTGCAAGTCTTACTTATGCAACGAGGATCTCTCAGTTCCTCATGCAGGCAGCTCACACAGGCATGCAGCTACAATTCAAATGATCTCTAGATACTGCAGTATTGACAATTTATGTGAGTATATCTATATATAGGTCATTGTGAACTTCAGCTGATAAAAAACTTCGTTAATGTCTTAAACAAATATCATGTTTTTTTATATTTCAAGAATAATTTTCAGTATCAAAAGAAATTACTTTTCCTTTCATCAAAAGTGATCACTTCATAATGAGTCATATGCTATAGCCAAATCTGCATTAAAATGGAAAAGGTTAAAACAGTTGAAAAAATTGTTCGACAAATATTTTTATTATAAAATCAAAATTATACATCGGTATTATTTCAATACCATTTATAAAACTGACCAGATACAAATATCATAATTTGGATAGAAATTCCTATATATAAGAATAATGTTTCCGGTTCAAGTTAAAAACTGATAACGCTAAATTTTCCGAAGTAGTGTATCCAATAAATATTATCTGTAACTGTAATATTTCATCGTTTTCAAAATCGTTTCTTCACAAAAGTTCAAAGGTTTTTTTGCCGTCGTAGTATTTAGTATAACCACAACAAGCAGAGGTAGTTTAGATTCAACATAATGTTACTATATGATGATTTTTTTTATGAATGTTTGATGATTTAAAATATATATTTTTCTGGTGTGGAAGACATTGCGACAGTTTATTTTATTTTTTATAAATGTAATACCTGTATTTATAAAACTATTTCTGAATGATTATACTCAACATGGTTTTGTTTGGTTGCACTCGGATGGGTATCTGGGTCCTCATCGTGTATCAAACTAAAGGATGAAAAAAGTACCACGAGAAAGGAAATTATTTTATGTATTGTTTATTTTCATGACGTAACTGAGTTGTCTTATTACACTGCTTTCTCAAACTAAACTAATATATTCCTTTTTCATATTCCATTTTTAGATATGTCTACTTTCAATGTTCTATTCAGCAAATTTCCTGCAACGTCATAATTATATAATTAGCAATTCGAGTTTTGTAATACTGATGTTATTTAAATTATCATATTGTATTTCATCAAATTGAAAAAGTATATTTCAAGTTTTATTCATCGGCATACGAAAGTGTTATCAGTATTTTGCAATAAAGTAGTATGCGATTATTACATAATGTATTTATAGCACACAAGAAATTATTTGATTATATTACTTCATAAGGGATTATGTTACACAATCCAAATTGCTACAACCATTAAAGAAACACGTTATAATCTCATTTATTTTGCAAGTCATATGAATGTTTACCAATTAATGTTATTTGTTACTATATTTTTTGTATACAGCAAAGGGATTATTGTTACAATTTTGAGCATGAACTCTTAGGACATTATTCATCAGAATCACTTATGATTTGGAGTTCGTACAGTTGTTTTGCAGTATAGTTAGTGAACAGAGCTGTGTATAACAATGAAGATCATTTGGGTAAATATGTATCAACCAACAGAATATTAACATTTATTAGTAGGTTCTTGTCACAACACTTTCATCTCTACGTGGTAGTTTATTCGCGATATAGTTTATTTCACTTTTGATTTATTATGATGCTCTACAGAATACGGTTAGGGTTAGTTTAAGTAACATAAAAAATTGATTAAAAACATGTAAAAACAAGATTATGTTTTTTTTTCGACACGTGCCATCCATGGCTTTTTTTTTTCGTGTGTGTCATCGGTTTTCCTTTAATGTTTCCGTGTTTTTATCATTGTTTACATTCTTTTGCGATATTATTTTGAATTTGATCTATAGAACATTCAAACAGAAGAAAGGATATTTTTCCAACTATTGTTTACATTTATTTCCATTTCATTATAATTTCAATTCCGTTATTAAATTAGTTGTTTTGTAATTCTGTGTTTCATTCCACTAAATAAAAATTCAACGAACTTGTGAGGGGCCCATTTGGGCCTTTTTATATGTTCGTGGCACTGCTATACGTAACGCTGACATATTATTGCAGTTAATATATATTTGAAGTGATCAGAGCTATCAACTATTAAATTTAAAAGAAATACAAAAAATTATTCACGCAATATAATATTCACACGACTACAAGAAAAATGTAGAAGTGTGAATAATTATACAAAATAGTTCTTGTTCATAGATCTTGAGAGATAATTGGTCGATTCACATAATGAAGGCGAAGAATACTGCCATGAATGATAAAATCGGTCCTTATAACGTAAAAAATTGGATGCCCATCATCAACAGACTATGAACACAGATTATGTATTATCAACCATTGTAACAATGATAAAAGCAAAGGTTCTTTATAAAAATATTGACAGAAATTGCTGTTTTTATTTGGATTTATAATGTAAAACACACTATTTAGTACTGTATTAAATTTCCAAGTAGGATGCTCTTAAAGTTATTTCACTTGATGAAATGTGTGACTCCTGTCATGCTCTCTCCGGGACTTGTTCTTCTTTGTCATGATTGAAAAGTACATGTTTCATTGAGTGGAATATAATATGATAGCATTTAATTTGAAATAAAATGATGTTATGTAAAACAAATTTGAAATTAGCCTAAATATTAAATTGTATAATGAACCATTGTCATGATTTAAAATAATAATATCAGAGTGTTAGGAGAAGAGAATTGATTTCTTCGTATGCTCGTGCGGAGATTAAGTGACGTATTCATGTTTAAGATACTTCTTGGGTCTGGCCACTTATACGATTAAGTGACGTATTCTGTTTGAGATACTTCTTAGGTCTGGCCACTTATATGATTAAGTGAGGTATTCATGTTTAAGATACTTCTTGGGTCTGGGCACTTATATTGATGTCCAGATTATAAGAAAGAACAACAACACCATAGATTATTATACAGTTGATAAAGCCTTTTTATTAATAAAGGTGAAACGTCCTGAAGCTATTTAGATTGATTTCTTCATTTCTATATTATTATAAAATCAAAAATCTAAATCTTGTTTTGGACACATTTACTGCGTTTATATTCAGGGTGATTTTGCCATGCTAAAATTCAATTTAGAGCATTTCGTGATGACCTATGTACCTATGTATTTTAGTTGTTAATTTCTGAAGAATAATTTTCCCTTGAAAAATGAATTTCTTTTAGGATTTATGCAGCTGCTAATTGGGAAAACAGTGTAGCATATTTCGATATACTAATACTTTATAGGCATCCTGAAACTTTTTCAGAATTACTTTTTTTTTCATTAGTTTTACAGGAAAATATGAAGTTTCATATTTACAATTTTCATTTTACCAGTTTTTATTTGTTAAATACCATTACATTGTGAAGATTGTAAATAACATGAAAATAACCAAGTTGCATATTTTTACAGCTTTATAAATATACTGTACGGTAGTTACAATTACTAAAATATTTAATTTTTATCTAAGCAAATTCATAATCTGCCATTACCTTTTGAAGTTTTAGATAAACAGTTATGCAATGAAGTAAACAACAGTAGGCCTAAATCTTATTTTGTAATTGTAAATTTTATAAAACGATTTTCAGTCAATTTGAATATTTTAAATGCTGTTTAAATATTATATGGAAAGAGAAATAGAGCTGTACATATATGGTTATGATAGACAACAGTTCTGGAGAAATTGAGAGAATGATGTTCATAATTTTATCCCTGATGATGGTCCTGTGAGGCCGAAACAATTGTCGAATAATAAAAGATATATTTGTTGAGAAGAAGTCTATTATTAATAATTAGTAAATGTTATTTATTATTTCTTTAGGTACATTCAGAACCAATACATTCGTACAGTAGGAAGTATAGAACAAATGAGAATAGCTGAAGCACACGGATTAAAAGTAGAAGAACAAGTATTCATGGCTAGGAATCCTACAATACCTAATATCATCTCTTTTCACCCATATCAACCTCAATTGGCTGTGGCCGACAGGGAAGGCGTAAGGTATGGAATGAAATCTCGCAATTTTGTGTTCATTTGTATTAGTGTCTCATCAAGAGCGTTTTAAAATTCTAGATAAGCCTAATAATACTGAATTGCTAAAAAGTAGAAAGTAAATAAAACGATATACATGTTTCTTACTAAGGTTTATTTCATTGGAAGAAACGTAGTTTCCACGCAAAGTAGACAAACTATAAGCCCTGTCGAGTGCATGATCACTTTTAGTGAGACCAAATGATGGCGTCACTACGTTTGATATCAATTGTGCATGTTCGTTTTACACTTTCAATTCATACTAGCAGCGTTCGAATTTCGCAGTAGCCTAGTAGTATCAGACCACTGGATTTCGTTTTTGGCTACACAAATCAAAACTCTACTAGCCAACTTGGCTAGTGCATATTTTTAGAAATTTTACGACCATTGACGACCAATGTATTCTTAAAAGGCGCGTCATCGCTACTAAACTCAATATTATTGGTCTCTATCAATGAAATATAAAATAGATTCATTCAAATGTTAAAAAAACTCCCAACTTTCAATTCTATGGGAAAAAGGGCTCAACAGTTTAAGAGCACTATTTTTATTCAACAAAATTGTATTAAAGTTCTTGGCTAGTAAAATTATTTTTTGGCTAGTAACTTTCAGAACTTATTAGCCTCAGTGGCTACTGTTTGAAAAAATGAAATTCTAACCCTGCATACTAGGCCTATAAACATTAAAGAAAAAGTAACTCCATGCAACAGGTTACCTATTTAGTGGTAATGAGTTATAACAACAAATATTCCTATCTCTTCTAGCTTATGGCATTGGGAAGATAGTCAGCGTATGTCTTACTTAGTTAACCATCATCCCCGTGGTATCAGAATAACAACAATAGAGTTTATTAATTCACATGATGTTACTTTACTATTAGTTGGTACGGACGATGGAGCTGTCAAAGTATGGAGAGATTACGACTCACAGGTAACATAGGAAAACATGTCGAATGATATACCTCGCACGCAAACATAAGACCCAAATGTATTTAGCACATTTTGACAGTTCTAATCCCCTAACAATGGGGTGGACATAGGGATCGCCATTGTTTACCATTGTAAAGAAAACTTTCTCCTGTCGTCAATTTTCGTAAATACATTTGGGCCTTATGTTCGCGAGAGGGGTATACATCCATGCACCCCAAATGTCTTATACAGAACTCAACGGTACAGTTTAACTTCTTTAAATAAAATTGTAAAGTTCTATTTGAAATATTGCGTTTCAATCAGAGAAAACACAAAAAATCTAAGAAACGAAATCATGTCACGTACACAATATTATTTCTTACCACACATCGGATGATAAATAATGTTTTTGTTATTTCTACAGGCATCTTCTCCACTACACGTCCAAGTATTATTAATACATTGGTTATTAAAACATCTCTTTCTGGAACGAGTACATGTCATACCAGACCCTGAAACTTTAAATAAAAAATTTACAGCTGTAGAGTAACAAATACCAACATGATTGTATTATACTTCATTCTGACCTTCTGTATTAAATAATATTGCTGGTTATGATACCAAAAAATCAAAGTTCGAAGCTCAGCCATATTTAGAGATTCAGTTATTTTTTAGACATGGTTGATTTAAAGATTTTTTTGGAACTGTAACAACTGAAAACTCCTCAAAATACGGAAAATATATTAGAACATTTTAAGGTCATTCAATAATCATCAAAATTTCATTTTAAATTACATCTGAAAATAATGTGGTGACATTTAAATGGCAAATACATTAATTTTAGTATAAGTATTTCATTAATAGCCATTTTTGAAATATTGTGAACTGCTTTCTGTATCCCAAAATGTAATAGAATCTTATTTCTCATGTTTCAGAACTCCCCGGAATGTGCAAATTCTTACCTGAGACAGTGCATATGATTTGAATTAAAACTAATATTACCACATAAATACGATCCATTTTTCATCACACTACAAATAACACATAAAAAATTACAGTGAACAGCATAAAAATTCAATTGACTATATTTTTGGTATAAAATAAAATAAATAATGCAGTATAGCACACTGCTTCTTATGCAATGTTGATTGATACTATCTTGCTTTTTGTTCATGACCTTCTCTCGTATTTCTTGTTCCAATACCTGTCCTGCCACTTCAAAGTGGATTACTAGTACGATGAGCCGACGACATAATACCGAGTAGCTTTTATCGTAAATTTGATAATTTATTACCTGAATACGCGATTTTATGTTCTATCTTGATAAAAGTATATTCATGTTTGACAGCAACTGTTTTATGAATCAGCACTATACCTGAATTTCTTGATTTTGTTGTAATCGATTGTTTTCTGAAATGTGATAAATTCAGAAATACTTGATTAGGTAAAAATAAAAATACCAAAAATCTGCAACGTAATGTACATCAATGGAATATTTAAATTATGTTTTCCTTTTACTTGAAGTATTCAGTATTATATGTATAATGCAATGTTCCTGGAGGTTCTTGCTAGATAAATTATAAACTATAGTAGAGAATATAATAATTTATTTATAGTATTTACAACACCTTCATATAATATTCAATTTCTTCCCTTTTCATGTTGACTATTTGGTGAACAATGTAACGAAAAAACAAAATAACAACAAAATGATATCTTTGATAAATAATGTAAGTGTTGGCGAGTTATAAAATAGCCAATATGATTTAAAACATAATATTTCAATATTTATTTGCAAAATATTCAGTTAGAAAGTTTCTACTCAGAATCATAATCAAAAACAGTTTTTATTGAAAGTACATATAGGCACATGATACCCTTGGTACAAATAAGTTTTATGAGCTTATTAGCTCAATAATTTTAGTGACACAGACAAAAAAGTTGTAAAAATTAAATGTTTGCTGTAATGAGAGTGAAGCTAAAAAGATCCAAAATAAAAATTTCACAATTCCACCAGTGTAAATAATTTAGTTTCTACTCTGAATCATTGATAAAAAAAAAGTTTCTGTTCTGAATCATTGATAAGTTCTAACTGATGAGTACTTCACATATCATATTATTACAAAAATATTTTCTACAGCACATAACAGGATTCAAATTACAAAAATTAATTTATTTTCTGACTGATCCAATTGGCAAAACTTCCAACTCTGGTATAAAATGAATATATCTTAGGATCACATCTATCATCTGTGGTTACGAATCCAAAACTAACAATTCCCTGTAAAGTATATCTGTTGGTCCCGTCAGTGGATCTAAAAACCATTCCACCACCGCTATCGCCTCTGCATACATTTGAAGCTGAAAAGAAAAGATTTTTAACTAATTTTATTATATTTTATAAAAAAATCATTTAATTTATATATAAATAAATTAAACCGACTTTGTTTACATTAGAATAATAAATTAAGCACATATGGTCATAGCAGTGCACGCGTAATGCAAAGGTCGTGAGTTCGATTCCCACTCGAGGTGAATTTTTTATGTGCTTAATTTATTATTCTAATGTAAAGTAAGTCGTTTTAATTTATTTATATCTAAATATCTTTGCATTCTCTAATTATTATTTAATATCCATTTAATTTATATTTTCTTTTTTAATGTTTAAATTTTCAAGCATAATTTTTCAATATAGAGTTATTGTTTAAAGAGTTACCTGCAGCTAAATGGACTTTCTGATATTATAACATAATATTAGTCTTCCTGATAT
This sequence comes from Campodea plusiochaeta, assembly GCA_034698565.1. Taxonomy (NCBI): domain Eukaryota; kingdom Metazoa; phylum Arthropoda; class Diplura; order Rhabdura; family Campodeidae; genus Campodea; species Campodea plusiochaeta. Next base: position 1,221 of record JAQIWE010003488.1, on the reverse strand, counting down.
AAATAACTCATATTATTTTCTTACCTCCCAAAAATCACCATTTGTGGAGGCACCTTAGAAAATGCAAGAAAATAAGCTGTAAGGTAGCGGAGCAAACGTGACCCAAAACAAGACAACTGCTGATATATGAATAAAATGATTAATTTGCATTATTTTTAAGTCAGTTTTGCTACTACTTAATAGATAATTATGTGTTTTTCGGCGCATAATTTTCATATTTTCGCAGGGCAGCAAAATTAAGCAGGTCGATTTGTGCTACCCTGTGGGAAATCTATCGACTATATAAACAGAAATATCTCTTGATCCGTTGTGTCAAAAAATGTCAAACTTTTTGTACAAGAAAATCACAGAAAACGGGAAATTCATTATCTGCAGGCAACCCTTTAATTTCAATATCTTTTAGTTCACTTGTACTAGTAAGTATTTTTATTATATTGCATTATTGTATAGTAGTAGTGCATGGTAGAAATATTCTTGATTTGTTAGTTTTGTTTTTCCAATGAAAAGCTTTTTTGACTAAACTATATTTCGCTTTAATACTATTATCAGTAGGAAGTTTTGGTTTAGTCACACAAGAAGCTTTTCATTGAAAGGTAATGTCAAAACTGACAAATAATCATAATATATTATAGAAAAAGTAAAGCAGCAAATGTAAAACTTTTTCATCTTACAAATCTTCATTTCTTTAAAACATTTGTTTAAAAAATTGTTCAAAAAAAGGAAACAAATATTGGGAATTCTAAGAAATAAGTAGCATTAGGTCTGTTCCACTGAAAGAAACACGCAGTTTCAATGCAAATAGAACAATAAAATGAAGCCTTGTAGAGAGTTTGATCACTTTTCGTATGATAAAGTGATGGGGTCACCATATAATTACAGTATATAAGTATTAACTTTTAAAGTGGAAGAACTCCATTATTATAATTTAATTCAAATGAATTTTGGCAAATCTCGCAATATTAATTTAAATATCAAAATTTATTATATTATATTGAATATTAGAGAACCATAGGATTCAATAGTCGGGCGGTTTGGTACCCTGGATCCCACAAACGGGGGACTGCCCTCACCTATATAGGAAAGAGTGGTAAGGATAGGTAGAGTGCACGACTGCGGTTTCGACCCATAAGGTCACCATCAGGTACACTAGGAACGTAGCTAGATTCTCCCATAATATGGGGCGATTATGCTACGCCGTGGCCCACTATACCAGCAAGCCTC
>JAQIWE010003487.1:0-11757 GCA_034698565.1 Campodea plusiochaeta | reverse complement strand
ATTCTGATCAAGTTAAATACAACTATTAAGTCAAAATACAAAAAAAGTAAACGTTTTCAAAAAGTACCTTCAGCCCTGATGATAAAATTTCTAATTATTATTCAGATATTGATCTTCGATTCTGATCAAGTTAAATACAACTATTAAGTCAAAATACAAAAAAAGTAAACGTTTTCAAAAAGTACCTTCAGCCCTATGATAAAATTGTTTATTAAATACTCACTGTCAAAGCTATTTTTCACTAATGTTTTGCGATTTCTTAAAAAGTTACTATTTATAAACAGGGTATCGCAGAAAGGTACAAGCTGGATTTTTCCTGGAAGTTCAATATTAGAATATTGCTGTAAATTGTAAAAAAATTTTTTTTAACTTTACGTTTGTAATTTTTTGTACAAAAGCTTTCAATTTTTGCAGATAGAAAGAAATATCTTTCGAAAAATAATTTCACTTTAAAAACTATTTACTAATTAAGTGAGTTTCACGAAGACAATATTATTTCAAGAGATATTCTTTATAAACATTTTCCAAACCGGATATGGGTAGTTTCTTTCTGATGCCCTGTTGTTATTTTGTAGCTCTTGACAGTCATTTAACGATTAATTAATTTATTTTTCAGGAAGGCGATAATTGATGGTTTTGATCGTTTAATACAGAAGTATCACTACTGACCAAAGAAGACCTTTAACTTATATTTTAACTTTGCCGTTATTATTGTACTGTTTCTAACACTATTATGTTATTATCTTAGTCAATTACCACGATACCTGCTTTGTGAAGAAGAAAAAAATATTTTTATTTTCATAAATTAGTTTTCAAATTGTGATTTACTCAAATGATGTAATCTCATTTGTTTGTTGTTGCCAAATAAAAGAATGGATTTCATTTTGGTCAAGATATTTTATTTTTAGGGAAGGTCGCTTCTGAGGATGGATTTTTTTCGTGTGCTTGGTTGTTGACTTTGTGTTTGAGAAACAGCCATTTAAAGATCACGTAATCAGGACTTGTAGAGGTCAAGGCAAAATTTCGAAAATTTTACTAAATATGTTAATAAAAATTTACTTTTTGAAAAGTTTATAAGTTAAGAAATCTAGAAAAAATTGTTTTCGAGGAAAACAAGCTAAAACTGACTTCATATCATTCAAATCATGAAAATTTGTTTCACTGTGTTTACGGGGGCTGCCATCTTTGATGACGACTTCGCTGAAGTTCTTTGGAGCGACAGGTGTAAATAAATACTGCCTGCAGGTAACTTGGTATGCAAATTTCAAGATTTTCAACAGAAATTGCGATGTTATACAAATATAACTGGATAATTTTAAAGTGAATTACATTAAAGCATGAAATAAATGTATTAGATATTTACGATTACGTAACATCGCATAGAAAAGAATGATTTTATAAAAGGCTGTGACTTTGATAAACAGACACATGATTAAATAATCTTATCAGGGTTATGTAATTATTGGAATTAGAACGAAGAAACATACAGTAAGTGATTGGAAATATTTTTGGATTATTTTTATAATTTCAGTTGTTTTTGAACCGTGCAAAATTTCGTGTATTTATGGAAAATAGTTTGTCGCACTTCTCCCATACAATTTTTTACGTGGCTTTCTTTTAGCACCAACTACAAAAAATATTTTTTTAAATGTAATTAAAAATTTTAAAATAATTATTGTAATATATTTTTGGGGTAAAGCACAATATTTCTGGAGAAATTCCACTTTCTTTGTGAAACAAAACAAGAACCACATGCTCATGTGTTCCGCCATTTTGGAAGTTTATCTTAAAAGTCTGGATAAAAGAAGTTATTTCGCGTTGGAAAATAAAAAAATTAAAGCGTAACAACAAGAATTAGTGCAATAATGTAGTGTGAAATTGGTGCTAAAAGATATCCGTAACGAATTCGTACATAATCTGTCAGAATGTAATGAACAGTGCGTCACAAATTTATTTCCATATGTTCTCGCTAGTCCATGCGCTCCGTAGTTCATGTGGCGGCAGGGATTCACAAGTGTTGTGTCTGCGTAAGATCGTCGTGTATTTTTAGTTTTATGCAGGAACTGACGAGCGACAAGGTTTGAAGTTTTATTTTACTGTTTAGTGACATTCTCAACTTTTTAATCGTTTGTTTTGTTTACGTGATCGTTGTTTTTATTTGAAATGATACGATTTTGGAGGTCGATCTTACGATCACATGTAGTTTTCATACAAACCACCATGCTGTTTTACTAACATATTGCGCAGTTTGTTTATTACATAAAGGTAACGTGTATGGTGTTTTAAAAATTTTCGCATGTCCTGTAAACTATTTGTTAAAGAGCCTACTGCGGATTGAGGACCCTTTTGTCTCTGTGTAAGCTTATAAATAGACTTTTTTACGTAACGTAATATGGCCGCTTCAGTTAGTCAGGCAACATCATCCTATGCAAATGTAGTCATGAACGCAGCTGTCATGACAGACAAGGAGAATATCTCTCCTCAAATAGAAGTAAATGGTTGCAAACCATCAGTAAAAAAAGAATCTGCTAATTCCACTGCCCCAAATTCCTCGACAAACGGAACGACTTCAGAAAACGGTGATAGTCCAAACAGTGACAGGTCGTTGTCGTCGCAAATGGTGAAAGTAAAAACAAAAGCAAATAAAAATGCTCGGAATGAACGAACTGGCCGTCGCAATAACCTCAGTGATCGCAGAAAAGTTCCGCAGCACGTTAAACACAAACCTAAAGCCTCTGAAGAACAATCTGTTCCGTCAGTAACAACGAATGGGGTAGCGTCAGTTGATTCAAATGAAGACGATAGCGTTTCATTACCCTCAGATTCCAGTGAGAAGGCAACAGGCGATAAGAAATTTGTTGATGCGCCAATGCCAGCAGTGAACCCATGGGGTAAAAGTAATGTTCCTCCCACACAGACTGCACCATTGAGTGACAACCACTTTCCCACACCAGCTCAAGTCAACAAGAAAATTATAAAAGAGTCACCAACAACAACAAAAGGTTAGTCAACTCTATATTTATTTTTGGAGTGTATTTTTACAGGTCTACAAATTATAATTTCAACAATGCTGTGATTTTAATAATGTTTTCTTCCTCCTGTTATAGGAACTGGTTGCTCGCTACATTGTTTTATTTTCAGATTTGAAGAATATCAACTGATCAACAGACAGAGCAGTTTCAACTTTCAGCAGCGTCAACGACAATCAGCAAATTTTGTCAACAACTTGTCTTGTTCCATACTGCTTTCTTATATTATTTCAATTCACATTTTCGTTAGGTCGAATAATTCTTCAACTACACTTCTGACATAGGCCTATTGTAATCCATTAAATTCAAGCAATAAAAATATAAAACGTTCCTAGAAAAATAATGTAAGCTGTAAAACTATTGAATACTGATACTGGAGTATCTGAGTAAGTAGTGCAGTATGTAACAGGACGTGATATCAATTGTTCTTCGAAGTTCGGCAGTTGTCTTACATAATTGTTTTGCATTTTAAGTTTTGCAAAGTTGAATTCTATCAACCAGCAGAACATGTTGATTTGACCATTATTTACAATAATAGCGTAAAACATTAGATACGATGTTTCTCAGTGCGATCAGATTTTTTAGAGACAGTTTTAACTTTTTTTGCCAGTTTCTTTTCAATTTGTTTATGTACAGTATTATTCAACGTTTTATCTACAATATTATCAGGTCTACAACTCTACATAATGAGGGCATACCTGCAGGCATATCAAATTTGTATAACTTAAAATAATTCAATTTTTCGTCATGAGAATAATTCATGAGAGAAATAACATGTTTTGTAAAATAAACATCACAGAATTTTCTTGTATCTAAGTAGATTATTTTATTGAGTACCAGTTAACAGATTAGTATTTTTGTTATCAGTTTGTGTAGTCCAGCAGCTATGTCCTTGATATTGATAAGCTTCAAAAACGTAAAATACATAGAAGGGTTGCTAGAATTTATTGTAGCGTATTTACATGGATTCTAAGAAGTCTAACTTGATAATTTTGGGATTTTAACTTTTAGATAAACAAAACAGCTTCAAAGTCCCAAATTTGTTTGTAATTTTTTGTGGGATTTTTGCAGTATTACTGTAGGATTTTAAAACTTTTTTACCATTAAAACTTTTTTTTTTGTAAAAAAAACTTCAAAAAAAGTTTGAAGAAGAATTTTTTTTATCTTATCAAACATTTCAAATATTTTGAAAGTCAAACTAAGTTTTGAATTTTCTTTAGAAAAAGTTCAAGGCAAAGTTTGCTTTTTTTTAAACATCTATGATATGATATGATATTTATTTTGTTCTTGAACATATATATAACAATGTTATTTTTATGCCAATTTTAAACATATTTACATTTTTTACAGCAGTTTTAAACATCTAGGCTAGGATAAATGATTATTTTTTAAATCTAATATTTTATTCCTAGGTATTTAGGTAGGCTGTCATAACTTGTAAGTTCAAAATAGATGAAAATGACAATCACAGTGAATATTTGTATTTTGAAATCTTTAAATTCTTTTCTTAAAATTCATTCATCAGACCGACTCATTTTTTTAGAATTAAGTCTCTTTTAAGATCTAGTAAAGTCAATACTGTCCTAGAAAAACTGTATCCATGGGCAACCCTACGATTTTATAACTATCAACCATCCTGAATGCAAATTCAGCATGTGTAAAATGAAAAAGACTACAAACTCTTACTGAAAAACGTACAATTGCCCAAATGACCTTTACAATAATACTACGACCTTGTTGCAATACAAGCTTAAATACTTTTTTTGTATTTAATAAACTGCCAACACAGACATGGTTGCTGCAAGGAGTATATAACCTTTCTTATCACACTTGCCCACTTTATAAATATTATTTTATCACAATTAAGTGCCAAAGGCCTATCAGTGTGGAGAAAATATTATTTAGCAATACATTGTAGCTTAGCCATGTTGTTAAGTAATCGTTATTTATGGAACTATGAGCTTGTTGTTAATGAAAGCTGAACTATAGAATAAAATGTCATTTCCTTTCCATTCAAATTGTTGCTTTTGATGTTAGATCATTTTGTAGCAATTATTATTTGACTCGTGTATCTTTTACAATATGTGTGTAGGGTGACTTGAAAATTGTGTGCGATCTGTGTTTTCAATTTAAAGTTTCATGTGGAATTATCGTTAACCTCTTTTGATGACCTTTTTTATTTTGTAAGTTCTGACAAAGAGAATTTTTATAATCTGTAATAAGCTTAATAATGCTCCATAATAATCTACTGTTGGTTAAATTATAAATAATATACACCCTGGTTGAGTGAACACAGGACAAAGCAGAACTTTAATTAACTAAAATGTAACATTAGAATGATTTATCTGTATGGTTTGGGTTAGGGAATTAAGCGTGGTTATAAATGGCACTTGCAAAGGTTATAGATTTGATTTTGCTCAAGTTGAATTTATTTTTGAAATTAAAACTTTTAAATATTACACTGTCACCTAATTTAATGTTATGAATAATTGAATATTTTTTGTAAATGATGTTAAAAGTGCTTTATTTCCAACTATTATATAATTCAAGGAAACAATTATTCCTGAACCTCATTTTTTAACATAAATTCTCACTATTTTTTTTTTATTTCTGGACAGATAACTTAAATAAACTTTATAAAAGATCCTAATGTAAATCTATTCTTCTTATTGAAATAGAAAAATTACAATTTCTTAGAAGATTTTCTTTTAAAATCAGAAAAAAAAATTAGCTTGCATTTTTAATTAAAATAGCCTACAGTAGGTCTAGGCCTAACTGGAAAATTATCCAATTGTATTATACTATTATTGTACAGTTAAAAACGATCAAACAGAAACATACTATGTTATAATAAAATAATTCCTTGTTTTGTGTACTGCACATGTACTCCTACGTCAATAAAATTAAAACATTTGTTACTTTTCCAATTCGAAAACATCAAGGTCAACACACTTTTAAAATTAACAATATGAAGAAAATAACAATAAACAATTACATGAATTTTTAAAAGCTAGTGTGAAGAGCAGTTCAATAATATGGCATTTGGAATAGGCCTACTGATTTATTTAAAATAATTCAGAGAATTGCGTTATTTATTTTTATAATCTTCACATCTGTTGGAAATATTTTGCAGTGTTGTAAAATTTACATTTGTGAATATTATTTTATTCTAATAATTCTATTCTGAAGTGAAACATTGGATATAGGCCTAGTCTTCATTAATATTGATTTACATTTTCTTATATCTGTCCTAAACATGACATAGGATTGTGCAATCTTTACTCTTGTACCAAAATTTCTTATATTGTCAAGGTTCTTTTATAGTGTCTTGTAAGGTACATTCCGTTTTGTGATGTTGCAGAAAGGTAGGCTAAAATATTAGGAATTACATGATGTAGCCCAGTCAGTTAATAAAATTTCATGCTGATGTGATCATGGGTTTTACGACTCACTTACAGTTTAAAGTAATGTAATCTGCATTCAGTTGTAGCTTATAGACTAGTACTGTGGAAATATATATGTAGGCCTAACTGCTTTGAAATTTCTGAAATTAGCATTTGATAATTTAGGTTTTTCACACCATGATTGACAAATAATTACAGTCCTAAATATTTTGACAACTTGGGAGCATGTTCACAAAATATTTCGAAAACTCTTTAAAAGTACTAAAGCAAATAATATAATAATTATGCGTAATTTCATACCGTACTGATACGTACCCAACATAAAATAAATGTTACTATTAACCATATAGGCCTATAGCTATTTTTGCTTAGTTGTGTACAATAGTTGACAGAATAGCCCTTTATCACATTATCATTTTAGAAAATGAAGCTCTGAATCACTTTTCATTTAACATTTTTATTTCTTAGATAGTGTTTCATCTAGAATTTTTCAGGGGCAGGGCGCATTCAGACTAAAGTGGGCATATTTTTACGTAATAACAAATTACCGGGGCACGTAAAATGATCGTATAAATGCTTCTTTGAGATTTTTTAACATTTCTTCCTCAATTTTAAACCGATTTAAATGATTTACACGCCATTGGAAAGATCTCGTTGATTTCGGTGGTATTTTTGCAAATAAACGGCGTTGAAACCTGGGTGTGATTATTATAGCACAAGGGCGCCCTAAAAGTAGGGCAGGGCGCCCAAGAGGTAGGGCAAGGCGCCTTAGAGGTAGAGCAGGGCGCTGCGCCCTTCTAAAACGCCCTAGATGAGACACTATTCTTAGAATACCAGTATTTTGCCTTCACCTTGGAGGTTGGATCTTCAGTAATACTGTGTAAAATATTGTAATTTTGTCTTAAGAATTAGGCCTAACGTTTTGCTTTCACATGTTATATTCAAAGGCTATGATAATTATTATTTTCCTTTATCGCTAATATTATTAACATAATTTTAAATCTTATTAAAACTGAAAGAGAACTATTTACTGTAGGCCTACTGGCTGACATTAAAATTGAATGAAAATTACATTATAAAATTAATCTAGCTCAGAATGCAGTTCTGTTTTCTCTGTTTGATGTAAACTCATCAGTTGTAAAACAAGTAGACTGAGCCAATGATAACTTTTAACTTTTTTATGCTACTAAAAAAACATAATCTTGTTGAATAACCTGCATGATCTTTCCATGAACAGATGAAGTAATGTGTACACAGTTGTGCCACATGTTTGCTTTTAAGCTATGTACTTGTAGGGAAAAAAAGGGGAGAAAAACATATGGTGGAAAGTGGTTAGAAATTATTTGTGTATTATAATAATGATCTTTGAAGTTACAAAAATGATTTTAATTCATTTTTAAAAGTAATCTGTTTTGCTAGATTATTTTTGTTGGATTTAAATAAAAAGCAATAAGTTTACAAATAGATAGCCTCAACATATAAAGTTTCAAATATATTTGTATTTAGAAAGCTTTGATGAAGTGTTTTTCTTGTTGTTGTAAAAGCAGTTTAAAATTAATAGGAAAGTAATAGCCTTATTTACAGTAGCCTAGTTTTATACCCTAACAAAGTGCATAAGTTTAAAACCATTATTTTAATTATCTTAAATAGCAAATTGGATTTTGAATTTTCAATGGGCTTATTTTACAAACCTCCTAATTCTACGAAAGCAAATTGTTCAGGAGAGGGAAAATAACATTTTCAGTCAATTCTGTCTCTCCACAACATTTTAACTTTTGATAATACAAACCTCGTAACTCCTTCAAGAACAAAGGGGAAAATGCGACTTATGAGGTTTGTAAAATAGTAAATTGGAAGGTAGTGGAGTTCCGAGTTTTGTATAACAAGTCTAAGTTCTGAATTTTACGCCATTGATAAGCCATTGATTTTTGCGTTAATAGTTCTTTACTACAATAATGGATTATTATTATACATAATTTATAAGTTGGAAAGTTGCCCTGGAGATAAAATTGTTTTAAATAAGACCTAGGTCTATTTGTTGCTGTTTTGAAAGTGAAGTGAATTTATAAGTCATTGGGAACAAAAATGTTAGCTAAAGATATTTATACAATTCACATTTACAATCATAAATGTTACAGGTCTAGCATCAAACATTGAAATATAAGAGATAGCCTATTGGCAGTTTTTGTGTCGTTTGTTTTCATGCAGATACTGTTTGCTTATAGGGAATTGAGTTGAGTGTACAATATTACTAGTGCCTTCATTCTTGCACTCTAAAACTTAACTTTGGAATCGATTTGTAGCATGCTGGATCCCGAAATCTTGTTGCTAAGTTCCAACATTTGTATAAATGTGATGGTGTAGGTCTAGTGTATTCGCAAGCATTATTTCCACTAGCAAATGCAAAAATGTCATCAACAAAGTGGCGTGTTATCTTTGAGACGATGGTGATTTTCCATTTTAATCGTAATCTCTCTTTTCAAAGAATCATTGTTAAGAAATTGTAGGCCTAAGTTCATGTAAACACGTTCTGTTTTAATTTTAACAGTTATCATAATCTGTAAGTCATGTTTTTTTGTAATATCACTCAGAGAAGTGCGAGTAGAAATAATGGTTGTGAAAACTTTTGTCAATTAATTTTGAACTTGTAGGCCTAATCATTTTAAGCGTTGAAAATCTTCACTACCCATGTTAATTTGTAAGTGACTTTGTTTTTGACATTCTAATATTATAAATAGGTCTATTAAAAAACTGTGGTTATTTCAGCTACAAACTGACTAGACTATGACTATACCACTAGTTCATAGAGCAACAGTTAAAACTGTAACAATGTAAATATTATCATAACCTTGTTCCCTTTAAAACTATTAACTCCACTCACACACACACCTCTAGTATTTACTGTAATACCAATCAATTTGGCTGTGGTCCATAATACAAGTTGTATACAACAAAGTTTCAAGAGCAATAATTCACACATGTTTACCACTTTTCTTCTTTCCTCAGTTGAATCAAATACAGTGGGAGCTGGCAGGGATCCAGTGATATTGAAGGCTGATTCAAGGAAAATTAATAGAAAGGTAAGAATTTTGGATGTTTTGGAGAGTAGTTTTGGTGTGATTTGGTACATTTTTAGGTCTAAATTTAATGTTTAACTCGTTGCTTTTATTGTTTTCTGTTATTTTTAATTTGTAATTATTTTAAAGTTTTGGTAAGTACTTGTAAAGGAGTTGTGTAACTTCTATTGAAATTCTTTTGAGTTTAACGACTTGTTAAAATAGTTTTGTTGTGATTGACTACGAAAGTATGGAGTTATTTACTATATAGGAAAGTATATAAACGCCTGAAATTTACCTTTAAGAAATTTTTAGAATCATATGGTAATGTAGATTATTTTATAGTCATTGATTACTTGATTTAAATGTAATAGGCCTATATCATCACTGGAAAAATTTAAATCCCGACTCAACTACAAAAATGTGTTGTTGATATTTCAAAAATAATTAAACAGTGTCAAAAACATAAAAACGTAATAGCTGTGTGGAAAATTTAAAATAGGCTACAATCATGAAATAATGACAATGGCTGGTTCAGAGTCAAGAGCATCCTTTATCAGATTAAAATGATTAGTATAGTGCTGATAATGGAATTTTAATGTTCGGTAATATTGTAATAAGATAATTTTTTACGCATAAAAGTAGTAATAGTAGGTCTAATACATTAGATTGCTATTATCAGTATGAATATTGATGTTACATTGACATTCACTGTTTGTCAGATTAGCAAGTTGTAAATTTTATTTTACTCCTTTATTTAATAAAACGTGATAATAATGTGTAAGCAGTCCACGGTTCTTTTTTATATTACGAAGGAAATTGCTTTTTTTGTTAGAAATTATAACAATGCAAGTGTAATATTATAAACTAATTTCAAAAATATATCCAACTTAACTAAAAATTATAGTAAGCCTATTAAAAACTAATCCAAATTACGGAACGTGGCTGAAATTGTCAGCTTTATTTTCAAAACTCTTCAATTCAGTAATAATATTATCAAGTTGTAATTTTGAACAAGTGCAATTTAAAATAATTTTACAGCAGGTTATGTTTTTAAATATTTACAACCAAGTGACACATTATCAATCCTATTGATTGAAACATGTTTGTAAAGCTTCATAAATAATAAAATAGTAAATCACAATAATACATCTGCTAACGGTAGAATTTATAACAGAATTATCATACTTTACATCGGAAACTTCTTTTTGTTCTCTGTACGTGATCATAAATACATGGTTGGAAAATAGTCCTTTTGTTCCCGGTAATAATTATGATAGTTCCATAATTTTCATTTCCGATGATAGGTTTTGAAAAAGCAAATGCTTTTATTTAAAAACTATTAGTGTTTCCATTGGGTATCTGGGTACCCACTTTTTCTTTTGGGTATTGGGTAGAACTGCAGGTAATTACTATCCGAAATCAGCAAATAACTCTGCCGAAAACGAAAAAAAGATGGTGAAAACGGAAAGAAAACGAAAAAAAGTAAGGAAATCAGCAGATCATTTTTCAGCTTGTACGTATTTATAATATATACTCCTGCCTTAGTAGTAGGCCCAAGTTATATTTGTAGAAAAAAAAATTTGATTTTGAAAAAAAAAGATTTTTTTTTTTCATTTTCGTTCCCGATTATAGTGATCCATTCTTATTACAAATTACCACACTTTTTTCACCCATGCATAAATATATTGTAAATATTGTAAATTTTTGGTGTTTTTTGTCAATATGAAATGATTGCAGGGTTTAAGGTTTAGTTTATAGTGTTATTTGGTTCGTAAAATATATTATCAACTGGTGGTTGATAACAATCTAACAGTTTGTTTTCTTGTATTTTCAGTCGAGTAGTTTTAGTGATATGAATGACTGGCCAACGTTAGATGAAGTGGGTAGTGGACAGGTAAGCTATCTTGCATTTATTTATATCATAGTACTAGGCTAGTATCGTTGAATGTTGCTGTTTTCAATGTATATTTGTGCCAACAAGAAACATAATTTAGGAGATTTCTCACAATAGGCTATTATAAATAGTTAAACTAGTAAATACCATTTTATGATATTATAGCCTAATAATTTGGATCACAATCATTTTGGAAATATTGAATATTGGGAGGGGAATTGTTTTTAAATACTTTAGTTTTTCCTTAACACGTTCTGCATTGAAACCATAATGAAGCACCAAATTCAAAAACCACATAAGTCAATGTCAAAGAGCTTTACATTAACATTCAAAAACACCCTTTAACTTTCAAAAACAGCATAAGTCTTATG
>JAQIWE010003486.1:0-11758 GCA_034698565.1 Campodea plusiochaeta | reverse complement strand
ACAATTGTCGAAATGTGTTTTCAAAGAGCGAACGCACCTAATTTATGCACTGCGGAGAAGTCATAGGACCACTTGTTTATATATAATAATAATGCTTTATTGGAATCCAAACAGGACTATAGTAAGAATACTTTGCGTCACCGGATCACTTCGGGTCTCGGGTCAACACCGGGTCTGGACCCGAGATCCGGTGACCCGGACTAAGTCGGTGACCCAAATGACCCGGTCCATCTCTGGTGAGAACATAAAATTCGATGTTTAAATTGTTACTATGGAATTCTTGGAGCAATTCTGAATTCGAAGAGTCGTCAAAAGTATATTCAAGCAATTCTACTTTCGGTAAATGCCATAAATGGTAAACGAGGTTTCTAATATCATCGTCAGTCAATTTAAAACAGTCTGCTATTACAAGGCTCTTCAAATTTGGAAACTCCTCTTTCAATATTTGAGCTACGAGGATACTGCCATCTTGAAGTTCAGGCCTTTAGTGGAATTTAGTGGACTATTTTAAACGACACAACCTCCAGAACGTAAATTTGAATTTAGTTAAAGAATTCATTTCCAGACTTTCATTACCTATTCAAAACTTTATTGAAAGAGTAACTTTTTTTTCATTTAGCAACCCTGCCATGTCTAATCAATCTCCATATTAGATAAATAGGCACGCTTTAGCAGTTTTATTTTACAATCTCCATAATTTAATTTATTTGTTTTTAATATTTAACTATTTATACTTGTACTGTGTAATAGGGAGGGTAACTGCCCGTTTAGTACAATAAAGGATTTATTATTATTATTATTTACAGACATAACTTGATACCCTTATTTTTAATTTAGACCACTATATCCAGCAATTCAAGAGAAGGAAAACTAAAAATATTTTAACTCAACTCCATCCCTTTGGCGATAATCTGTGTTAGTAATGTTATTTTGATTCTCGCCTTACACTTCGCGTGCTCTCTGCTTCAGCTTCGTAAAGGTTACTTCATAAAAACTCGTTTTCATTCCATCATGCAGTCCACTCTAATTTAATGTATAAACTCATCCTGGCACCCATTCAATTATAACACGTTACCATGATTACGGAGTAGCTTCGAACAACAATTATTTTGCATAATTCCAACATCAATAATTATCACAAAACAGGATTTGGTTATCTCTTAAAGGTCGAAAAATGGAAATAAACGGCCTCCAAGAATTCACAAATAAATGGTAATTATTGAGACTGAGAAGGAAATGCAGATATGTATTGTGAGCACGTCCCTAGAAGCACATTTTTGTTTGGAATATTATTATTATCTGGAAAACTGGAGCCACGTTTTTGTTGCAGAATTTATAATTTAGAGTTATTGGACTAAGGAAACACCTGAACCATGTACCTTTTTTATAATCATAAAAAACTCAGTTGTCATTTGTACTCATTGAAGCAATGTTTGTTAAAATAATCGCCACATTTCAAGGTCTCGAAATAAACCTATAGTAAGGACTAATGAAAATAATACCACACCATTGAAGATTGTTTATGCTTTATCTTCAAATATCATTCGAGAGCCTGTATAATTTGGTCTCATCACACCAGGCTTGAGCAGCATCACTTTTTCTCTCATTTCTTCTTTCTACATTTCATGATTATTTAACTAAAGTTCTAATAACATATTTCAAAGTATGAAACTTTTTCTGTTGATACTGTGAGCCAATGAATGAAAAATATTTTTCCAGAGACCACAAAATGGTATAAACCCGAGTATAAACCATTATTATTATTTTACCATTGATGATTGGCTACCGAGTGATGATTCACGTAGTATAGGCTTACTTTTTTTGTTTTGTTTGTTCATATTCTTCCGTAAAATTCTACATTTCTTCTTCCACCTCTCCTTATTTTAATTATTTACGAGGAAGTGTAATACCACCCCCTCAATGGTTGACACCTAATATATTTCTCTTAGCGAAGAGAGGGTTGAAGTTCCCAATTAACCCCTTGGTTTGTTTAAAGTTCGTATAAACCGTCATAATAGATTGTTCCGGTGCGAGAGTGGTGGTACATTAAATGAATGAATGATGGAAGGGTGCTTTAAAGAAATAGCCCGGAACACTTTCTTCAACTAAGGGGAAATTTATGGAAAAGTTATCATTTATCGTTTTCTTATAATATTGGTGAGACGATTATTGTGTTATAGGCTAGTGTGTTGCAGATTATTTCGTAGCAGGTAAAGATTTACTTTTGTCCATTCCTTTGGGAGATAGGTTATATCTTTCTAAGATGGCATTTTTGTTTACAATATTCATATTTTAAACAGTATATTAGTTAAATCATTGTTTACAACTAGAGGATATTACTGAGAAAATCCAACGATAAGGTAACTGAAATTCTGAGTATTTCCCATAACTCTTATAATATAATTATTTATTATCGTCATGATTTATATAGGGTAATATTTTGGAATTTACCATATCGTGATATCGGTCAGCAACACATGAAAATGCTGCACATAGTTCTAGAAAAATTCTCAAAGATAAAATCATAACTTTATACTGTCTGATGATTCTGTATTAAAACTTTTGCGTATATAAACAAGAGTCAGTGTTTAGGATTTACTGATCTTAATTCATCATGAAAAATAAAATTCGAGAAAATTACGCTATATTAAAGAGATAGTTGAGCTGTTAGATTTATCCCTCCTGATAGGTCAAAATTTTCTAGATGGATGTTGCAGTCTCTGTCAAATGATAGATAAAAAAATAAGGTTTCAAGAAGAAAAGATAATTATAAAAACTGTGTCTATTATTAATTTGTCAAACATCTTCCAATGTATGAATGGTTTGCAGCGTAAAGTATTGAAAAATAACGGCAAATGTGCTTTCTATTTTTGTTCATAAAAACATCTCATTATAGTACACCAATTATAGTACAAAATACCAATTATAGTACAAAATACCAATTATAGTACAAAATACCAATTATAGTACAAAATAGTAGTTCAAACAATATAATATATTGGTCCAATATATTATATTGTTTGAACTACTATTTTTTTTTGTTATCCAACCGAAATATCCCTATACTTACAAAACCCTCCCCTCTTTCTCATTCCAGCTTACGTGGAAGCTATAATGTGTATGGAGCAATCTGTCCAAAACGTGATAAAGGATGCAGTTCAGGAGTTACTTCAGCGTGGAACAGGACCCCCCACACCCGACCCTAGCTTACCCGCCACTGATATTGTATTGGATAATAACTTAAAGAGACTTATGGATGAAATAGAGGCCACTAATGATGCTAAAGAGAGGATGGCACAGAGGTGTCATGATTTAGATATGCAAGTGAGTGTACAAGAGAGTCATTTGAGTAATTATTATTGTTTTCAGATAAGCGACGAAGGCGTACTTCAAAGGGTTTTTGTTGTTCAGGATTCTGATAAAATGAAAGTTGGGCATATTTATAAATCATTGGATTTCTATTATTTTGCTTTGTATCCTATAAACTCTATTTGCGACTACAATTCTTTGGTTATTTTCATATACGATTACGAAATATCTAGGATTTTCATAATATAAGCAGTTCTCTAAGTATTTATACAAAGAGCATATTATTCCCCATTTATATTCAACCCCGATTTAAGGAAAAATAAAACATCTTCAATTAGAGTTATATTCTTGCAGGAAATGGATTGAGGGGTTGTACACTCGAAAGAAAGTTGTACACCGGATTTCGTGTGATCATAGGTATTCGATTGACTCCTTCTATAACTGATTTTACTTATGGCTAGACTGGGATAGGAACATTTGGAGTTAATATTTTAAATGGCTTGATTCTTGGGCCATATGTTTTGAGCAGTGAAAGGAACATTTCCCAGCTTTCGTTCGCGAATATTTTTTTTTTAAATTACTCGTGATATCTTCTACGTTTTTGGGTACATTCATTATCATACTAAGGTTAATATTGAAAACTATAAGTGATGTTTATTCGCAATTTTTACTCAACAAAAGAATGTATAATAATTTTATAGCGATTTATTTCGTATGATCCGTGAGAATATATTTTATTGTTGTCTTGTCACTTAATAATGTAGATTATTTCTCCTCTACACGTCGAAGTTGAATATGTGACTTCATTCATCATAAAATATGATTAATATGAAAGTTTATGAGTAAGGTCATAGGGTTATGGATGTGACATAAAAATATAAAATTTGTTTTGTAGGTCTCATCACTCAAACGTCTTCTATTAGACATAATAAAGTTTATATTGTTGTTAAGTTGTTTATTCTTCGAGTTAATATTTCGTCGTATAGGTCATAAAGATATAAGTTTGACGTCGTATGTTACAAGGAAGATAAATCTATCATTTTATATGCTGTGAGAATATAGTGTTAGTTGACACTATTATAAAATGATAGACTGATGACGTAAACAGGTCTATAAGTTGATAGTGCTGTATAAGGTCGTTTTCTTGGGAACTCGCTATTCTGATACCCGATTGAAATTAAATAACTATAGTTGCTGTTTCAGCATGTTTTATAATGAGCTGTTATGTAATGTTTAATATCATTGTAACGGTAGCTGCTGTAATGTTTTATTTCGATGTGATATGTACATATATTCTGAACCTGATCTTTTGGTTCTTTATGTATTACTGGAGTATAAGATAATTGAAATTTCAACAATTTAGTCACTATAATTATAGTTTACATTTAAATAACTTGCTATGGGGAAGCATTTGAAAGTAGCTACATGTTAAAGTTAAGGTGTTTCCAAGGAAATTACTATATGATATAAGTTTTATATCACTTTTTAACATTTCAAAACGGAAAGTTACAGATATTGGTTCAATGTCGTTTCATTCCGCGAACGAAGTATAACTGATGAGCATTGAAGAGGCGAAACAGCTGTCTTGTACTGTTCTCCTAGTGACTATTCACCCCAAAACCAAAATTTCAATAAGATAACAATGTCGCCAATTATCATGGTAATTATTATTACTTACTAAGTTTTATCGGATTAATAGATTTTAGTAGCAGTTCTGTATAATACTTTTATCTAACTTGTAAAGAAATGTATAAATTGTTACAATCACAAATAAATGGAAACCAGAATGGAGAGCAGTAAATATTTTTACGATAACACCACCATGAAAACTATTTCGGAACCTTTTAAGTAATTCTGAAGAATGTGGAATGTTTCTAGAAACGAATGGAACATCTGGAGTTAGGAGGGTTGATGTTATTTGAAACGAAACTAGAGTAAATTCTCTAAAACTATTTTTACTTTTAAACTATAACCATCTGTTTACATCATTTAGAGCATTTATTTTTATGCTCGTTAACATTTTCTAAGATTAGTTGCACAAAATTCTTTCACTGTTTATATTCGAATTTGTCCTGTATCTGCTGTCAATTCGGAAGTGGGAGCAGAAAGAAAAATAACTTCGAATTGTAAATTGAACCCTCGAAGCAGCTATCCTCAACATATAACCGTAAACGTTGTGCTCGCATTATGACTGTATAATTAATTATGTTTTGTCATCAGGACATACCATTTGCGTAATTTTATTTATTATTATTAAAACTTTGTTATTATAGTAGCGTAATTTCAAATATCGATACAGAATGTGATAGGCTACTAATGCAAAAATTTATTGCGATCGATAAAATAATTACCAAGCAACTGCATTGTTTTGCAATTCCTGAATGTAAATGTCATATTTGTCTTGTAACCCTGAATTTGCTAGTCAATCACAGCAGTTGTAATATACATTTTAGACAGTGATTTTTGCAATCTAGATTAAAAAAAGTTTGCAAGACTGCAACTTTATATAAAAATAATCTTTTCCTGTGATAATGCAGTAACTTGCAGTGATTCACTGTTAAGAAGATCAAATGAATCTGGCACGGAAATGGATATTCTTATCACACCATTGATAAAATATAAACTATAAATCCGAAATTAGCAGATTTGCTGATTTCCAGGTTGTTGACATAACCTGGTATTCGCCAGTTTCATCTATTAACCTATAAATAACTTCCATATCATATTTATAAATGATCAATTGACATAAATGTTTGGAATGATAATATTTCCCTGTGCTATCAATAGTATATCAAATCATGTCAAGGCATAAGCAACAACATAGAAACAATGTTTTTGAGCATAATAGCAGCTCAGTTAGGGATACCGGTAGCTACTTTATGAGGTACATTACTAAGCATGAAGTTATTCTTTGCCTACAAACGAGCATTTAAATTCCAATTTTCTGCTGTCGTTTGCAATTAAAACAATACCTGTTGTTTAAAAACCTTGAGTCTCACGTGGAATGTGGAGCGTAATGACTACCGTGTTACGCTGGGAAGAAAGGGCCGGCGAAACTACTGCTGGAAACTTTGTGGTCTTATCTGGGAATTCATTCTCTAATATAGAAATGAAGAAAATTTAATATATAATTATATAGCCTAACTGTTAAATTGGTAAGAGAGTCAAAGACTGGCAAATCTCACATGATTAAATAATATAAATATAAAATGGAAATATACTACACTGAATATTAGAGGAATTTAGGCTAAACAGTAGGTGGGTTAGTATCCTTAATATCCACAAACGGGGAACTGTTTTGTTTCTCGTTCTCGAAAAGTCTCGTGTCTCGAAAGTGGCTGATATTTATTTTGCTGAGAGTTAAAATTCGTGATCGATTCCCGATTTCCACGTCAAGGGGTCTTGCTCTAGCTCTCTGGGTCTCAGTGGTTTTAAAGTGGATTTAAGTGTTTTTATAAGTTACTTTCTAGGTTTTCATTTGCGATGTTATTCTTACTGAAGTTTTATTTATAGATTTATAGATCTTTTGGAAGTGCTCATGAAATCCATAAAATCTGATTTCCAAATGCACATTTCTCTCCTGTAATTGTAATTTACGAGAAATAAACTTATTGGGGAAGTATATATACTTGCATGTGTCTTACTAATCTTTAGTTAACTCATTGTTAAAAATGCTAAATTGAAAAATAGTTGACTAATACCGGAATAAAGATTTTCGATAAGATATAGAGGCTATAACTTGGAAAGACCACATGCAAGTTCAGATTTCGAAATGGTGCTATTTGGTCAGACATCTAATGTGATCATAGCATTCAATAATATTGAAGTTTTTTGTAACGAAATTTTAAATAATTTGGTTGAATAATATAGAATTGGATAAGACTTCCGGTTTGTAATAAATAGTGAGCTTGAAATCTCTTCTAAAATAACTAAGCAAATAAATTTTAAACATACAGTGTACAGTTTATAATTTTGGTGCCGAGAAATTCTGATCTGATACAAAATTAGCAGTTTTATTGTTCTAAATAACATTGCTCCGACCTACCCAGCAGGTATAGCGTTTTGCTCCAGTATACGATTCGTAGAAATTTGGACAAGTATTTACAACATCACGCCAATTTGCATCGACATTTTCTGCGAACTGAAATTTACAACATTCTGAAATTGCTTTTACGGAGAATTTCTCAGCACCTTTATTTGTTCGATATAGTTTAGGGCTTATCAGTTTTCAAAAAAAATTGTTTATTTTTACGATTATATTTGTTATTTAGTAATAAACTTGTACATTCCAAAAATAATTGATAACCAATGATAAGCAAAATATCAGCTCTATTTTAATAAATGCTCTAATCATTGTGGAACCAAGCCCTAATTTAATAATAACTCAGCAGTATTACTTAATACCCTGACCTCATTATAATTTGAAAAATCATTCTGCAAATAAAGGATGAAATATGAACACCCACCTAATATTATCGATATGCAATTTCTTTACATTTGGCGAATGTGCTCTTATTGCTTGTTCACTTTTAAAAATAACCTTGGAGTTATACAAAGCGAGGTATTTAGTACTTTTGAAAGTAATTATCTTATCTTAATGCGTTTTAATTAGGTTTTAAAAATAAGATCTGTAAAGGTATTCTGCACAGCTGGAGAAAAAAAGTCAATACGAAGATTAGTCAGCTCAGAAAACACAGATTCTTTGAAATATATTGTCATTCGATATAAAGTTCATAAGCTATTCTATCTATATGCAATATTTCTCTATTGTAACGATGCATTTTGTAGTGATGAAGATAGAAAAAAAAATATCGTTTATTTTCGACGAGAAAATATTCATATATGTTATCCATTGCGCAAAGGAAAACATATCTTTTACATGAAGATTATACTAATAATCATATATTGATAATGAAATAGGAAAACAAAAACATGTGCATCTCCAATAGAATTTCATCGCGCAATAAACAGTAACTGAAAATCTCAGTCTTCCGAAAGTTATGATTGAAAGATCGTGGCTCGAATTCTATTGTGGACTGTATCGAATTTCTTTAATTTTTTAGTAAAATTGATTGCTGTGGATACAATTTAATAGGATCCACTTGATTATCCGACAGTTCATAGTAGTGGTTGACATCAGGTCAATCTTCTGATTTCGGTTGGTCAATCTCTTTACTTGGGATGGTCACTGATCAATCTCCTGATTTATAGGTTAGGTTAGGTAGCGTGAGGTTATATTAGGTTAAAAACATGTCAAAATCGGTACCAACGAATGGAGATCTTTGTTTCATTGTTAAATATCTATAAATATCTGCTCCGGAAATACAAACTCTACAATAATACACTTGAGCAGATGAACTCTCTTTTCTTCATTGTCCTTAGCCGTTCCTCACAGTTTGTTTGTGCATTTACATGATTGTATTACGCCTTCACTGTTTCTAACATATTCGTATGCATGTATTCCACTGTAAAATTATTCGAAACGAATGTATAAATGAAAAGGTCTCGACAAAATATCTTTGTTACAAACACAACTCTGTGTGTGCTACAGTAAAAACTCCATGCTTAATTACAAATGTTTCTTATGAACAATTATTTCTCCTGGTATATGACATTTCATTTCATAATAATTTGTACTTTGATATATTTGTTTACCGACGACGATGTTCATATTGCGTTCGAGCAGGTGTTCATGTTTCAGTAGTGATAAACCTACTACGTCATATTCTGATTAAGTGGTAAGGTTTATAAAGCGTATTGTGTCTATTCGAAATGCGTTAGTTGCGTAGTGTTGGGCGGTGACGAATTGTAGAGGTAAGATGTGCGGGGGTGCGAAATAGATTTTTTGGGGGTTCGGAAATTTTTCTCAGGGGTCGAAAATTCGTGTTGTGTTGTAGTCAATTACCTAAATAATTGTTATTGCTTTTCGTGATTTTCAGTGTTTTTTTGTCTTTATTTGAATTAATTCTACCATTATTATTATTATTCTCACTTTATTTTTTTATGATTTGGCTTAAACTTATTATTTTCCTCTTGTCCTCTTGTTTGATATTTTCAGGTTTTTGGTCAAATAATGGTGAGATCTTTTACATTCAAATATTTCTAATTTCTATGCAAACAAGTTGATAAAACCCAAGGGGTTGCACGCTACCCAAAAAAAGAGAATATACCATTCTGCGGGGTGCTGCAGACTTATGTGTACAGTATACACCGGACTGCGGAAGCGTGCAGTCTATCGATAAAACCTTTATAAATATATTCCATAAGCGGTACTTATGTTTCTTCAAGTGGCAAATCCCAAATCATATTAATTAATTTTGTAAGCAAGTTTTAGTTAGAGACATTAATAGATATTTTTTCCAAAACACTTTGTTCATGCTCTTTGTTCCGTTTTTTGATATTTCATCATGACACCAATAATTATCAAAGGTATTAAAACAAAGTACATGATGACCTTTTTATGCTATCATTATAAATTATAGGGTTACATATTAAAGCAACGTCTAGTGATGCCACCGAGACGAGACAAAAGTCTCGTCTTGTCTCGTCTCGAATTCCGAAACGAGACCGAGACGAGACTGGATTTTCAGAAAACGAGACGAGACTTCCTCTGACGAGACGAGACCGAGAAAACTCGTCTCGTCTCGTTTTTCCAATTTTATTAACAAAAATTAAGATTTTCGGATTTAATTTTCTTCAAAAAAATTTCACAACCAATTTCTGGGATTTTTTAAACTTACAGGTGCATCGAAACAGAATTTCGCTTATTTATAGCAACAGAAAATTTGTGTTACGATATTATTTAGAAATAAAGAGAAAGCCTGTAATGATTTTTAAGAAATAGACCTAATAGTTCATTATGAGGTAAATATTTTGTTAAGGCAAATACATCATTATATTTTTTTATCAAATTTTTTTCATTGATTTTCAAAATTTATACCACTTTTTGACCATTTAAAAAAAACGAGACGAGACGAGAAATTCCGAGACGAGACCGAGACAAACCCTAACGAGACCGAGACGAGACAGACATTTCTCAAGTCGAGATGAGACGAGACGGCATCACTAGCAACGACAGTAAAATATTGAAAGAACACAAAAGTAGGCCTATGAATAATTTTATTTTTATTTCATCATTTTTGAGGAATAGAAGGAAATTGCTCCATAATTTTGTTACACAGATATTTCATTTTAAAGCTTATCATTTCAATTATAGTGTTAGAACTGGTTGTACCAACTTGCAATGGGTAGTTTAAGGCTGACTCGGGTTTCGGAGTTCTAATGGACTCCAAAACACGTGTCAGCTTTATACTACCCAATGCAAGTTGGTACACCCAGTTCTAATGCTTTAATTAAAATTAAAACTTGCAGTTCGTTATATTTAAGTTATCTTTTCTACATTTTGTCCAATCATTTCTTAAACATAGCTTTAACCTAACTAAACCTGACTTTTTTCCGTCATATATAGGTTGCACTTCTCCAGAACGAGAAATCTAACTTGCAACAGGAGAATGAACAGCTTCATCGTCGTCTTCGTGAATTTGAAGATGTACAAGATGTATCGCTTGGTGGACAACAATGTAAAGAACATAAGAAACAAATAGAGAAATTACAGGAGGAGATAACCAAATTGGAAACATGTGAGTTGATACTGGTTTTATAGTTATTGGGAGTATTTTGCAAATTGTGAACTTTCAACTTCTGGGATTTTATTCTGATTTATAGTTCTAGAAGAGAAAATTCTTTAATATCTTGTGTTAGGAAAGATAATATGAAATAAGAAGTACTTCATGCTACTTCCGTGTTTATTATAGGGTTTGTTATCTGAAAATATGAAAAATTCTGAATTTATTATTTTTGAAATTTTTTATCATACTTTGAAGCATGGAAATCTTCAGTACAATCATAACTTCTCTGTCAGCTTTACATAATTATTTGTGTTTTTCATTATGGACTAGGGAATAAAAATAGTGCACATGTAACTGAATTGATATATAATTATTTTTACGTTACTATAAGTAGATGGCTATAGATCTCAAAATTAGATGACATATTCAAATATACTGCTATGACATGTAATTTAGATTTATTATTATTACAATTTATTAAGATTTATTATTATTACAATTTATGGAATGAAAAGTTTAAGAAAGATGTAAACTTTTAAAATGGTGAAATGTAAAAATTTATCAGATATTTTGTTAATATAGATAAGATATAAACTATAGTGACTTAATTTGTTAATTTAGAAGGTTTGGGGTATTTAGTCAGCAAGGAATAGACACGGTATAATACAGCTGTTTCGCCTCTTATTATATTTGTCCGCGGATTGAAACTAAAACGAAACTAAACAAGGACAGAAACTAAAACAGGAAATGTTAGCTAAAGTGTAGTTGCTATAGATACACACTTCAGATGATAGTTTTATACTATCATTTTCTAACATTGT
>JAQIWE010003485.1:0-11760 GCA_034698565.1 Campodea plusiochaeta | reverse complement strand
TTGTTACTTCTTCATAGATATGCTCCGATATGTGTTTTTCAGTGACCAATTTGCATATATTCGCAAGGTAGCGAAGAGAAAAAGTTCGATTTGTGCTACCTTGCAGAACTTTTTCAACTTCTATATACGGAAATATCTTTTGATCCGTTGGGTCAAAAAGTGTCAAACTTTTTTAATATTTTTTTTAGTAATGTAAGGTACAAGAAAACTACAGAAAAGGGGAAATTCATTATCTGCAGGTAACCCTTTAACATTTAATATATAATAAAACCTTTTATTTCTACTTAAAAGAAAATTGTCTCAAAAAACTGAAAACAGCAGTTTCGAATATTGTCAGAATTAGGAAATTACTTTGTATACAGCATAACAAGGACAGTTTACTGAGGACATAATAATTATCGACGTGTGGAATCACACTAAATTGGAAAGTTTTAAGTTGTCGATAGGAGTCATTATATAATATGCACAGATTTTCAGGATATTTAATTATAGATTACATTTCTTTCATACTGAAAATATTCATGTTGATGTATGTAGATTTCGAACTAAAGAAAACAGAAGAGAATGAAAATGAAGCAAAGCAACGTAATCTTGAAATAAACAACTAATAAAGTAACTTTATGAAGAGAGATATTTTTATGATGTGAGTGCTAACACGAAGGTTTTTGAGCTTGAAAAATAAACCTGGATGATATAACCAAAATCTGCATATTAGGTATCGCCTACTAGATTAAGATGACGATTATATCTGTTTTGTATCACTGTGAAATAACTTGTTATTATTATAAAATGTTCCTTTGTTCCTGATTTGTGACAATGAATATTTGAAGAGAGATCTTAGAAAATATATAAATGAACTTTTCAAAATATCACTAATAAAATGGTGATTCAGACAATTTGACAATAGGTATATAATAAATTAGGTTGTTTACTTAACTTTATATTTGCATAAAGAAATAGTGAGTTGATGAATAAACTGTCACCCATATTCATATCTATATATAATCAGTAATAAAAAAATACTACTGTTACTTACTTGATGAGTAAATCTATATTCTTGTACCACATATTGGCTGCTTGGTAATTAAAATCATCACCCATTGTAACTAGTAGGTTATTACTGTTGAAATAAACTGCTCGCTGCTCAACAATACTGATGAAATTGTCAACCTGTGAAAAATAATCTGCTGTAGAAAAATAATTTGGCGGTTCTATATATACGGCATCTACAGCAAAAACAACCAGCGCTTGTTGTATATGAAATGAAGAAAAGTTATTGCAATCTTTTTCATATTGCACTTTCTTATTTATTACACATGTTGTTCATACAACTTCGTAGCAAACTACAGAATTATATTCTAGAGTACTCAATGTCATCAACTCGGTTTCAGAAATTTTTTGTTACTTCCTAACCTTAGTTAGAAAGTGTTCGTGTTCGTATAAATTCCAAAACATACGATAATTTTCATATACCCTATCCAAAATCTTAGGGACCACCTTAAAAAATTGACGATTTTGGTAGGAGAAAGCTTTGTTTACAATGGTAAACAGCGGTGACTCTATTGTCCACCCTTTCTTAGGGAACTTAAACTGTCAAACTGTGCTAACGATAATAGCTCCTTTAGAATTTGTATAGGGTATAACTTACATATGTCTCAAAATATTCCTTAAAAAGAATGATTTTTCTGTTATTGTACGATTTCGACAGTTTTAAATATTGATAAAATATCTTTCGATTTAGTTATATATGTTTCTATAACATTTTTCTTTGTCCTCTAAAACCAAGTTAAGTTTAGGTTGAAAGTACAGAAATTTTAGTTGGAATCAGGATAGAGTATCCTGATTCCAACTTCACATTCATATTATTTATCATCACAGCACATCTGACACATGCTCATAATTTTTTATTACTTATAAACTTATAATGTCACACCATCTCAAAAATAGATAGTAATATTCTTACCACAGTATCTAAATTATAATCAGGTGAATTTGTATCGTCAACAATAGGATCATCATCACATAACACATCCCAACAGAATCCAGATGGAGGACTATAGTGATCAGATAAAACACTAGTAAATAACCTAGAACTTGAACCTATATGGAAAATAAAATAATGTTTGGTATGGTTAATTTTCATCAAACATAATTATATTTAAATGTATATAAGAAAATCCTAAAATTAATTTCTCGGTGTCTTAGCGATATTGTTATACAGGGTGACCCAAAGAAATGTCACCAATTTGGAAAATACAATTTCTCGAAAACTGTAGGAGATATCTACTTGAAACAAAAACCACTTGAAAGTTCGTGCAATTCTCTTTCCAACGATATATATTTCATAATAATACATGTCGGATTACTGTCAATATAGCCCTCGGTAAAAAAAAAATAACATCTACCAGCCTAAACGAAAGTTGTCAAAAGAGGCAAATTGACTTTCCATAAAGAAAGAGTTATTTCTCAAAAACTGTGGCAGCTACATTTTCATGAAATAAAAAGAAAATGAAAGTTCATGCCATTCTGTTTCCGGAAATATATAGTTTTATAACAATATTTATAAGATCATGGCCACAAACGGCTTTCCAAAAAAATAATGTACGAAAGTTGTACATTTACCGTTCTTGTCAACTTTCGTAGATTTTTTTTGGAAAGTCATTTACTACCGTAACCCGGAAAATATTTATATAAAACTATATATGGCTGGAAACAGAATTTCATGAACTGTAAACTGGTTTTTATTTCATGCATGTAGCTGTTACATTTTTTGAGAAATTACTATTCTTAATTGAAAGTACAAATTGTCAATTTGCCTCTTCTGACAACTTTCGTTTAGGGTAGATTTTTTACAGAGAGTTTTAATAACAGTAATCCGCCATGTATTATTAATTATAAAGTTATATACAATTGGAAAGAGAATTGCACGAACTTTCAAGTGGCTTTTTGTTTCAATTAGATATCTGCTATAGTTTTTCAGAAATTACATTTTCCAAATTGTTGACATTTTTTGGGGGGCCACCCTGTATATCGAACTAATAAGAACTCACGTAATTATTTAAATGGAATCTTCCATATTTCTGGAAAGTTTTTGTGTAAAGTTAATGTTTGATGCCATTTAACAATACAACAAAATATATATTAAGTAAAAATAACATCATTTTCTTCAATTATTTTCATTCTACTGAAGATCTATAATACTATTTTGTAAGTAATTGTATAAAAACAATAATTATAGAACAGATTGCATATACTCTTACACTGTATAAAAGTGATTTGCTGTCAGAACAACTTCCATCTCCTTCTATATCTTTTACTGACATTCATACGCACGTCACATTCGTTTCTATATACTTTATATTATTCCATCCTTTTCGAAGAGAGCGCTGTTGATACGACGGTGTATCCTACAGTTTATGCAAACACGCGCAATTGAAGCACATAAGTAACCTCCCCTTTCAGGATATGAGCGAAACTAAGCAAGAAATGAATTGTATAGTATGCTTGTCAGAAACTTCTTTCTTATTATTTCTGACAATATCGAAACTACGAACAGTTATATTTTTACTCATTAGAAAGCTAAGTTACTTAGGGTTAAACAATACACTTATTAAAATAAAAATGCACTTTTACACTTTGTTCAATAAAAGCATTTTGTACAGTAACCTTATCTATTTAATTTCTGAATTATGAGTGATTATAAAAGAACTAATGAAGCATACTGCATACTAGTAATAGATTGATTATTAAAATCGTAATTATTTCATAACTTCCACCATATCATTTGATATTATAAGACATTGATATTATAAGACAAAGTCCACACAAATTCCTTTATAAATATATAGATATTGTAAATGTAGTAAGTAGCATAATGCAAAAATATCGGTTTACATTGAAATGAAATAAAATGACATTAAGCATTGGGGAAAACTGAATTTAGAATAATTAATTATTACTGGAATTCTTTTCTTTTTTTTGTCTTACCGAGACTATCAGATCCTTCCCATATTGTTTCCATAGTGTTTGTTGCCTCACGATTTGCCTTATCTTCAAAATCTAATCTCGCAAAGAATAAACCATCAAATCCCATTTGAGCAAATAAATTAGCTTGTTCACGAGAATGACCAAATGTATCGATTTGCCATGCAACACGTGGAAGACCACAAGATCCAAATGTATCATTCAGAAATCTATAAAAATTGGAATACATATTTTTATAACAATTCTTATTTAACGAATTAAATAATAACTATGTTATTGTAATTTGATATCACTAAAATTAAATTATTCTTATTAATATTACTTTTCTGAGTTGTATTCTCCCAATACTGCCATTAATAAAACACCATAATTAAAATATAATAGATGCTATTCCGAAGGTATGATAAATGCTGTGTAGAGATGTGACAATAAAAATGATTATTATTATTTATTCTATACAACATATCAGAAAACAAAAATAATGTATGTGTAAACCTTTGTACATTTGATATCTTTGATGGGCTCCTATCTCAGTAAATGAAAGAGAATTATTCGAAAATTTTCGAATTTATTGCAAACTCATTTGCAAAGAGTAGCGTACAAAATTGCAAAAGAAATGAGATAAAAGTCCGTTATATATGTCAAACAAAAATAATATTGATATATCTCAATACAATACGACAAAAAATTGTGTGAAACTTTTGTAAATGAATAATATTGCACAAGTAAACAAAATAGTACATAAAATGTTAAAGAGATTATAGTAATAATACCTGAGTCCTAGGGTCATATAATAATACCTGAGTCCTAGAGCCATATAATAATACCTGAGTCCTAGAGCCATATTATCAATAAGTGAAGTATAATGTACACATGCTTCATCATTCATACTCCAACCACCTCCTGAAAACTGAAGTCTTCCTTCATTAACTAATTCACGTACAGTAGTTTGCATTTCAACACTTTGTTTATCCCACCAACGATAGAAGAAAGCAGATTCAACATAGATAAACCTAAAAGATCAGAAAAATGACAAGGGGGAATTCGCTTTAGTGGGCTATAATATCATCCATTTTATTGATTGTTGATTACGTAGTTTAATTGAACCAATGTTTTCTTTTGGAAATTTTTGTAATTATATCTAGTAATTGACCCTTTTCCTTTCTTGTTATAGCTTGCTGCTGGGCATTTTCTGAAATTATTTTGTTGTAAAAAAATCTACTATAAAAACATTCATTTTTGATAAATAATATTTCTTAAAGATTCTTTTATCCGACGCGTTTCACAAAACTTAAATAGTCCGATCGAAATATTTCAGCTAATATAATATTATGGCACATTATTTACTGTATCGAAAAAGTAAATACGACGGTATATTATAACACTTAATATAAATATCTGCAAACTATATCACACCATTTGAGACATTTAAAAGATTGGGGTCTATTTGAAGCATTTTTAAGTAATTTCTTTATATACAATAATTATTATTAATTTTACCTTCTTTCAGGATTTTCTAACAAAGCAGAAACAACTGAATCCAAAATATATTGAATTCCAGCAAATTGTGTATCCTTTTTCGCTGAAAAGAAATGAATGCATTAATCATGATGATGAATATTCTAAATAAAAAGTACTTTTAAATCCTTACTTCCATAATAATACTGATCCACTGTCTTGAGCCATCCAACATCATCATGAGAATGTGGAATCAAATGAACATTTAGCATTTGTGGATCCAAAGTTGGACATGACTGAAAAAATACATAATATCAAGTAAAATATTCTCACAGAAAACACCAATAAACAGAACAACTTGTACCAAGAAAGTTTGATAGAGAAATAATGGGAATATTATAACTATTATTTAAAGGGTTACTTGCAGCTAAATTGTCTTTTCTGATATTATAACATACTATTAGTCCTCTTGGTATAAATAACTCGTATTATTTTTCTGACCTCCCAAAAATCACCGGTTGTGGAGATATTCACCTTAGAAAATATAGAAAATAAGTTGTAAGGTAGCGGAGCAAACATGGCTTAAAACAAGACAACTGCTGATATGTGAATAAAATGATTAATTTGCATTATTTTTAAGTCATTTGTGATACTACTTAATATATATGTGTTCTGATATGTGTTTTTCAGAGCATAAAATGCATATTTTCGCAAGGCAGCGAAATTAAGCAGGTTGACTTGTGCAACCTTGTTGAAAATCTATCGACTATATAAACAGAAATATCTCTTGATCCGTTAGGATCAAAAGTCAAACTTTTTGTAAAAATTCTTTAGTAATGTAAGGTACAGTAAAATCACAGTAAACGGGAAATTCATTATCTGCAGGTTACCCTTTAATAAAAAAAAAATATGCGAGGGAAATATATAATAAATTATAGTATCAAACAGTTGAGAATTTACAGGTATCTGCAATACATTTTAATTTGATTATTTGTGTTACATACTGTATATACATGAATTTCATCATACATTTAAAATAACAATGTAAAAAAGTTGTATATTGTAATTATGTAGCAATTGAGGTAGCAATAAAGTACATTCTTCAATAATATTTTATCACATTTACCTGTTTAGATAAGTTACATAAAAAACTGAAATATTTTTTCGCAATCATAAAAGATTCGTAACTTCGAAGAATTCCGAATATGCCATAAAATAAATTACGATGATAAAAACATAATTATATAATCTAATAAAAAAAACTTATTCATTAATGGTCTACTCCAAAACAAGTTTGTATAAATACCGATTGCTACATCAGTGTCAGCAAATAAATATAAAATTATACGAAATAATAAAATAGATTTGTTCTATATTCTTTATTATAATATGTTTAATTGAATAGATAATTCAAACTAAAGCAGTGCATTAACCTGGAATTTCCAAAACCTGAACTTGTTTTATGCATAGTCATAATCACTTAAGATAAAATTATATGCATAGGGTTATCAATTACCATAAAGTTGTTATATTATATTATAATAGGATTATGTTACTTTCTCCTTCTTTTTCTGGTGACTAACTATATAGAACATTAGACAAAATTCATGACTTTTACATCAGTCATTCTTCCAATGGGCATCACATCAGTTTTTTTAATATATTGTAATACATGTCGTACTATTTCAGGTCCTAAACCTGAAATGCACTGGCGGTAGGTCATATTAATTGATAGCAATTTGTCCCGTTTTTTTAATATAACGCTGTTGGAAACCTTGGATCTGAAAATTTTCACAATATTGTAGTTTTCTGTGCCCTATTGCCCTTACATAAGTTGTTAATATTAACAAAAAACGCTTATCTTGGTAAAGTTCAGAAGTTCAAATATGAATTATAATTAAAAAAGCAGACATGGGTACAAAAATCAATGTTATTACAATAACATAAAGAGCAAATATTTTCAAATCGTTAATTTTTATATTTAATAATACCAAACTAATTTATAACTTCGTGTATATATAATAATATCGATCAGTAATACAATAATAATTATCCTTACCTCATATCCACAAGCAGCACTTGCATAATTAACAAGATACGTTAGAAATAAGAGGAGGAATATCATTCTTAATTATCTACTTCTTATAACTTCGTTATATTATAATACACTTTCTTCGTACAGCTAATATTAATATAGTTTTTTCAACTAACATACAGATGTGTACAGGATGAAATATTTATATATAATTTGAACGATGTGATTGTTCTTAAGAGTGTGATAAGTTAAATGTCGATAAGCATTCAATAGTTGTACGGAAAACACAATGAACCTTTAAATTCCAGTTTTAGAAATCTTGAAATGTACCTCTGCTCTTTGAATTCATTGTTTTAGTTCATCCGATAATTTTCGTTATCGTAATTGTTTGTTGCTTTATAATTTTAATCTTTGAAGTGACCAACTACGAATATAGAAAACAATACATTCCTATCATCTATTTATAAACGTGACTATTGAAAGTAAATATTTTTATTTGCAATATATAGATTGCTTTAAAATATCATGTTAAAGCATAAAATAATTTACGATAATGTCATATTTTACTGCAAGTAGAGTTTCGTTTCATAAAATAATAATAATAATCGTATACAGCTTCTGAATATTAATTCCTATCTTCCCCGAACTACAGGAGTTACCCCCTGAATCACAAAATAACAACCGCTGACCTAAAAAATTGGACTATTTTTTTATGAAGTTTTACAATACTTCTCTTCTGAATTTAAGCAAACTCAATTGTAAGAGAGTTAAATTTTGGAACTAGTATTTTTAACTATTCGTCGTATTAAACGAAACATTAAAAATATCTAACAAAAGAACAAGTTTAATATTAAAATACTGTGAATGTTTCGGAGATTTTAGTATATACGAGAAGTTCTGCTTCAATAGCAGAATATATTAAACAAGTAGAATTAAACGCTGTTAGGATTAATAATTATAGATGCGACCTTATAGAGAGATTATTTTCTTCCAGCGTTATATTATGAAAACTTCAACATTTTCAGATTCTCTTTTGTTTGGTTTATTTCTGAAGATTTTTTTATATTACTACCTCCAAATTAATCAATTTCACAAACGTAATAGATCTTTAATGAGATAAGAATAAAACTAGGAATAAATCGCCCATCATTTACTGTATATAGTTTTCTCTACAGTATTTGCAACTAACCGTTATCGAGAATTTTTTCTACATATTTCCTTATACCTATCTCTAACTGTTCAGGAGTTGTTCATCTCAATCGACAGACATCCGGGTCAAGAGACCACAATAGATGCTTCCGCGGTTCGCAGCTGGATCGCATATAAAAAGATTGCCTCGTTTGTATTTTCATTTTCAAAATAAAAAAAGAACTAGTTAATCTTTTCAAATGGACAATAAATCAAGCAAATGAATTATTTAGAGATTGGTGAGCTTCTTCTTCCACTAATCAGATTTCTGTCTGATATTGTAATAACCATCTCCCAATGTTATGTACTCATACTGTAATACAAAACTTGTAAAGTAACAACCATTTTCACAACAAATCAGTTTTTTTTTTAAATACACTCCTGTTTCATCATCACACTAAGGTCAAAGAAAAACCATACACTCCACAGTTAAAATAATGTCTACGTTAACAACAGATATTATTCAGTTTATAAAATGAAATCTCCACTATTAGAATAATGATACTGAACAAACTACCAATAGAAAGTTCGAATATAGTTATTTTAATCATTTCCACAGATAAACGAGGCTTATTCTTAACTTCTAACTTCTTAATATTATATTCTCGATGTTTTAATAAGAAAACTGTATATTCCTGCTTCTGAATGAAAGTAGGCAACCCTGAAGACACTATTCTTCCTAAGAAATCATTGAAAGGTTGCATTAACAAAACAGGAGAAGGTATTGTAATTCCTTCGTAATATGTTGCCAAAGGAACAGCAGGAAAACTTATTTCTGACCAATTAGAAGATTCACCAACTTTTAAATAATCAACAGGACTGTCAAAAGATAACAAACATGCTACTTTCTCAGGATCTTCCAAAAAATATTTAATACAGAACTTATCGTCATCCATTATTCTGTGTATCTTTATAAAATATTGACTTTGAAATGAATATTTTTCATCTATATAAGACTGTACTTGTTGTCCAGGTTGTAAAACTGCATATTTCCACGTTAAACCATGCCTAGACAAATTTTCTAGCTTAG
Source organism: Campodea plusiochaeta (assembly GCA_034698565.1). Taxonomy (NCBI): domain Eukaryota; kingdom Metazoa; phylum Arthropoda; class Diplura; order Rhabdura; family Campodeidae; genus Campodea; species Campodea plusiochaeta. The sequence goes on along the minus strand of JAQIWE010003485.1, from coordinate 2,065 downwards.
GTGGTATATCAAATTCAGGTTGAGGTGTTGTTAGAAAATACAAAATTCTACCTCCGAAGGCACTGTTTATAATAAGAACATAGAATAAAAATATTGCCATATAGATTCGTTCTGGATGTCTCTTGATTATTTCTTCATTAAAAGATTGTCCTAGGAATAACTGGAGACTAATATCACTGACATTATTTTTTGAAATACATTTTAATATCACAGAAAATATGGTAATTAAAAGGCAGCAGTGAATGATCCATACTAGCGGAGAATATACTTTAAGAATAGCATTCCATTTGTAAATAAGTTTTGGTGATTTTATAAAGAAAGTAACTTCAGTTGTTGATATGTAAGTTGAAGGATTGAAGGATCTGAGTGTAAATATATCGCCCGTATAAGCAACTTTGATTTCTGGATATTCGCTATTCCTTAATGTTGTTATAACTTTACAATTACAAAATGATTCCAGCATTTTTAGAAGTTTGTTCCAAAGGTAACTATAACCTTCTCCAGTCCTGGAGAATACTAAGAGAGTTTTTCCTTTAAATTTTGTAATATCAATGGCATGGAATGGATTTTCATCTAGCATTGTTTCAGCACTAAAGTTCCTGTTTTGGTATCCATGAAGCATTATTTCCATTGAATTTACTTGTTTAATACTTATCCTATTAATTTCTTTTAATGGCTGTACTACCATGAAGTAACCAGCAAGTATGATGTCTTTCTCTAATTGTTTTTCATAATATGTTTCACTCCAGAAAATACATTTAATATAATTCTCTTTGATATTTTGATTTAGAATAAAAAGGAAATTTTCTAAGAAAAACAATGAAGTTTTTGTTAGAATGCCGGGTTTGGCTATAACGCAGATACTGCAGTGTGGAATTCTGGAATCCGAAAAATAAGTTTTGACAGAAACATCGTATTGAGTAATTTTTGTTTTTACATAAACATGTGCTACTTGCATTAAATTCAAAATGACATTGAATTTGGACATTGTGTTATTTAAAACTTTATCATCGGATATGAGGTAATATGTACAGTTAGTGTAATATTTTGTGGCTAACTGAATCAAGAAATTCAGAAAGGAAGGTGACTCAATTTCCTCTCCCTGAAATCGAACCTTTCCCGTAGATATACTTGTCAGGAAGAAAACAATGATAGACAGACTAATCAACATTTTCAAATTCTTGTGTTCAATTTCCTATCCTTATATTATTATACAAAGAGGTAACTGTTTCAAAACATTAATATAAGATATATATCTTCACTTTTCAGAAACGTATGATAACTTGTAAGTTCTATTATACAATTTATTTCCACTAAAACAATGTTCGATAACTCTACTAAAGGGATTGCTTTTTTGTTTGTTTCTTGTTTTCTAACAACTTAAAACATTATTTGTAGATTTTCCGAGATTTTCAGACACAACCTGAATGATAATCATGCAGTCAACGCCATTCATAACTGACAGTTTTCACTTACATGGTCTTTTTAATAGAATATAAACTGTTAAAAGGAAATGTTTTAACTTTCAATTTATTTTCATTAGGCGTTCCTTATTATTTCGAGTTTATATTTTTAACGATAAAGAGAACTTATTTTTTCATTAAATGATAGCAACTTGTCTTTCCAGTGAAACGAAATCAAACAATTACGGGTAAATAAATTTACTATACCTGACATCACTCACTCTCAATTTACTTTTTATTTACAAACAATTTTACAATGATCAATGAAACTGCCTTGATAAGATCTTTATTTCACAGTTTGTACTCAAACTGTTGTCACTTCTTGATAATTAATTAAGAAATAAGTTGTAGGCTACCCGTGCACAAGATCTTGTTTAAAAGAAATTTTGTTAAATTTGCATCAAAACTTCTGTATTTAAATTAAATAGCCCTTTCAATCCGATTTTTAAATAAGTATAGATTAAAGTTCAGAAAGAAAAATTAGGAACAATATGGGGGGGGGGGGGATCTCAAAATTCTTCTAAAATATAGTCTTTTTTTTTTAAAGATCATTTAAATTATAATATTTTCAGTTTTTTAATAAATAATTACTAAAAATTGAT
>JAQIWE010003484.1:0-11720 GCA_034698565.1 Campodea plusiochaeta | reverse complement strand
AGGCCGTGGCTACGGGCGTGAAACTAAAATTTTAACTTACTTTGACTGAAATAAATGCAACAACTAGCGCCACCACGTCACTTAACATATGAAAACTGTCTGCTACCAGTGCCATGGAATTCGTAACATAGCCCACTATTATTTCCACTAAGAAGAACGTCACTGTTAGGCTGAACATGGAGACCAAACGACATTTCTTTCCAGAGTAGCGACCCATCTTCTAATTATAATACTTCACAATACTTCTGGAAGAAATAAATTGAACAATTCATGAATATTGAGGGTTAGAATACTGTAATATTTTAACATTAGGAATAGATACTGTTTGAATAAATGTGTCAACAAAGACAGTAGCATATTATTGTAATTCAGATGCATTTTCATACTTTCACTGAATTTTTTGAAGGACAGGTAGAAAATAATTGACTTTCCCAATCATATTTATTTCCTGTAAAACATAAAGACTATAAATTAAAATTGTGCTGATTGACTTGATGTTAGTTTCTCTTTTATTATAATAGAGAACTTACATAAAAGTTCCCCATGAATACTATAATAGGCCTATTCTGCATTACAGAAAAATATTGAATTCTATAATAGGAACACAGGATATTTTTCAATGTATAATAAAACTAGCACATCCTATATATGTTACATAATAAATTATATTAAATAGTCCCAATATAATCAATCCAATGTATTGTCAGGAATAATCAGGAATTGTTGTCACTGATAATCTAAAATGAAGATCACAAAAAAATGTCCACCTGATTTCAATAGTCCAAAAATATTTTTCAACCATTATCAACTAGACTTTATATAAAGAAGTAATTATTCTTACTTATTATAATTAATTGATAGAGTAATAATCTATTATTCAAATCTCTAATTTCTCATTAATCTCATAGTTTTTAAACTGATTAGTGATTATGACGATTATGAGCTCATTTCAGCTTTTCAAGGAATGTAAGAGTCAGTTCAATGCTACACAAAATATAAGCGGTACATATTTTTCAAGCTCATTTAATAATGGGTTAAATAAAAGTTAATATTCCTAAACAAATATTAATGACAGCAGGAAAATTATTAAGCACCATACAATTCAATCAGAATTATCTGGAAATAGAAAAACAAATAAAGTTATTTGCTTGTTACTTTTTCTGAAAACAAAACATTGTTTTAATTTGTCACCGCCTTCCATTAAAAATGAAAAACGTGGGAAAAAGTGGGCGACCGTAAAATTGACTATGTAAACGTAATATTCTAACGCCCGTGTATGTTCATAAATAGAAAATAATAGACTCCTCGTAAATAATATATAATATAGTCTCATTAATAATTACGTAATTATACCGTCCTGTTAAATATATATTTATACATTTGTACATGAAGGAAATTTTTAAAAATTCTCTGAAGGAAAAAAAACGCGTTTGTTCAAATAAAGAATTTTATTAGTATTATTTTTCCCTTTCCGTATCATTATCACTTACGTAAGAACCAGTGGTCTGATTGGATCCGAACGAAATATTTCATTTACTCGCTCCCTGAGGGGTTTAAAAGAATGCACATCCCATCTTAATCTTTTATTTTTAATACTAGCAAATAAAAATCTGGGCGTTGGCTGATCCAGTTTGTCCTTCACAGAACCTTATTTTTACGTAGTCTATAGCAAAACATCCGTCAACTACTCTTGTTGTACGATGATGTGCCGCTTCTAGAATATTCGCCAAGCATTAATCACTTTTCGCAAAATAGGGTTGTCATGCGCACACTTTCAACGCTAAGTGATACTTTTTTTGGGTCTCGAACAATAGCGAAATAAAAATGTACTAGCCTGAACGAAAAAAGCGATGTTTAAAATAAATAATAGCGGCCTACTTTTTAAAATTTAGTCATGATTTTTATGACAAAGAGTACAGTAATGTCATAATAAAGCTATAACAGAGCACGGTGACCGTCTTTTACCAACAACTTTATAGTTAAACTTTATCCAATATACTTTACTAATATTTCTAAATTAAAATATTTCCAATCATATTCCCCCACCCCCACTAAGATCGGCATGGTAATTAACTATGCTACACTGTGTAAGTATACTGTGATATCAGAGTATACTGTATATCATTACTGAGTGATAATTATGTCATTCACTTCCAAACTGGCTTGCATGACCTAAACAGCACTAAAATAGTGGAGATAAAAAAACTCTGGCCGAAACAACCAGAACTTTAATCTATATAATAATGTCATTCATTATTTATCATGTTGTTTCAGTCACAAGCACAATCGGGATTCTCGGTTTTCTAAGCTTTCTTGACCAATTTATTTCGCTCCCATCTTCCAAATTATATATATAATTATATACTGCTGATACACAACAAAGTAAAAATCGTATAGAAATCCAGGTCCCAATTGATTGCTAAGGATACACCCTTTAAATTAATCATGATGATATCATGCTAATTTGTTCATTTCATTACCAGTTTTATACGATGTGCCATCTAGGTTTGCTACGATTATTTATCTAATGGGTAAGTAACAGAACCATGATGCTGTCCTACAGAAATCTTGTAACAAGTTACAATGTAAGTTATTTCAGCTTATTAATGGAATTATTTCGACCTCTGTTCTTCAGAAAACAAAAAGAAAGAAAGCACAACTCCACAGTTTTCATGATATATAACTTAAAAGTACCAATACAGTACCTAAGAAAAAACAAATACCTAGCCTATGATCTAACCCATCCATCTATTCCTATACTTTGGAATATATAAATATCACTAAAATCATGGTAACTCTGGCAACCACTTCCAGGAAGGTGTGCTGCATTCTGATTATTCCTATGACGTAGAAGATATTTATTAATATACCTTTCACATTCGGAAAAAAACACAGCAGGATTTGTTGCAGAAAATAATACTGTTCCGCATCTATATGATAGCAGATTCCATAACCAAATATTTGTCCTTGATATGATATTGGATAAGATGCTGTGAAACAAAAAAACAAATCTGGTTCATGATTATTGTGCAATTAAGCTCTATTATGATCGTTAAGGAGGACTTATTATGTCACAAGTATCAAGAGATTTATTATTATTTGTACTGTGGTTTGAATCATTATGAGCACTCGAAAACTCGAACAGAACTCGATCTTCAAAATTATACCCGGTACGAATGGAACACCCAACACGCCCACAGCCAGAAAGAGCAATTCCAATAATCTGATAATTTGTGGAACATTAGATTTATTCTCTAACCTACAAACAAACTCAAATTAACAATAAAAATAATTAAAATATAGTTCCGTCCACGGTGGAAATGCTTCTAGCCTTTACGTACGAATCCTTGTAATCCTTCCTCAGAAGAATCTCCAAATTTTCATTGTCATTTCTATAGTCTCAAGCTCTCAACAGAGTTTTGATTTCGAAGATAGAGATGCTGTATTCCCTGTAATGTAATGCATCATCTCAAAAGAGAAAGTGTCTATCAATCACTATCAGTATAATAAAAATGTTATTAATACACTGAACTGTAATACAATAGGAATTTACATTTAAATTATGTGTCAATTTTTTTATCCCCCCTCAAACGTTCACGTGTGTTACTTCATTCGTTATGAGCATGAAAGTACAACTCGTTACTTATAACATACAACCTGTGCTACCTGTTTACAACAAAACATATAACTTGATTGTGATTACGTATTTCTCTCTGCAGAATGTCTTCATATAGATTCAATGTTGGATAGGACAGAGATCATAAAGTTTACCAATGATGTCTATCGATTTTCAAAACACTTTCCAAAAAAACTTATTCTTAAAATAGTTATTGAAACACAATTTAGAAAGAAAACGAAACAATAATGTAACTTTTGTTCAAAAGAGAGAGAGAGAGATAAAGTGAGTCTTATTAATGTAAAACTGGCCTAATAAAACAATATTTTGTACATAAATAATATAAGATGCATTAGGCTATTTCAGTATTTTGGTATCTTCAAATAGGCCTATCTCAATAATTTTCAAAGATGGATGCTGGCTGCGATTGCGATTTTTAAAATGTTATTTACTAATTAATTAGTACCACATATGCAAAATAATAACGAAATAACTTTATTTAAGTATTCTACACCTGTTCTGACGAATACTTAAGTCTATTTTTATCTGAGTTTTAACGTTTTCTACAATCCGTGTGGTGTTTAATTAAAATACTGATTACAAGAAAAGTGATTCATCCTTCAAAACACAATAAAACCATATGTCACAATTTATTAAAAATCCAGTAACTGAACAGGATACCGTATCATATTATAGATAATATCAAAATATCAACATACTGTATGTCTGCATTATATTATATTATTTAAAAAAAAATGCATTATTTATTGAAAACTGCAACAATGTTATCTTGATAATTTCAATGCAAAAAATGTATTTATTTTGTTTAGTAGTACGTGTCGTTTATGAACTATTAATCTAGAAACGTCTCGTTCAAAACACTCATCCGGAAAAAATAGATAAACCGCAACGATTGGAAAATAATAAATATAAAACGTTCTGAGGTTTCCTTAGATATTTACAATTGGGTTAAAAGAAAGCAAAAATAAATACGTATTAAATTATGTTAAGTAAATTAATTATCATAGAACTGATGGTATAGGCCTAGTATGATACGATACAGCTTCAAATATCCAAATATATTTTGTAACAAAAGGCATTGGACCGAGCATTGGACTTTTTACCTTCTTTTAAATTTAAAACAGCAGATTCAAAAATCTTCACTAATTTGTATGGTTTCCGCTTCAAACAATAACTTATATTTTTAAAACATTACAAGATAAGTGTTCTCATATTTTACGTAAAATTATCACTTTATAAACCCAGGAATACAGTGCACAAGCTGAAGGAACAACGAAATAATGTCGTAATTACATAGTAAATCAGACCACAAAATAACTGTGAAAAATATTTATTGCACTGTAAATAACTTAAATAAACCAACTTATCTTAAAACTATATAGCAAAACAAATAGACTTGATTCATGGATTCTATCATATTCGCACTGTACAACAAAAGTTATGTGGTTATTTTTCAGCATGACGTCCCATTTTCCAACACACAAGTCCCGTTTCACTTTTGTTCTTCTATTGTACTCAATTCTCAAGGGACTTTTAGTCTGTGTTGGAAAACGAGACTTCCCGCTGAAAAATAATGGGTCTTTAAAAGGCTTTCAATTGTATACAATACGAGGTATCTTATCAATTTTCGTTTCATCGAAGAAATTTTTAAAGATTAACAGAAACTTGAAAATTGTAGGCTTTATGTAATAATAATGCCTTCTAATCACAAAAGATAAGTAAATAGAAAAGCATTACTCATTATAGACATACTGATTAGTAATCAATGATTACCGTTAAATAAATTAATCCCTGATTAAACTAGGAATTTTAAAGTAATTACTTACATTGTAAATCACTCTTTTTAAATTCATTATCAATTTTATATTTCTGCATAGTGAATACTAGTATGTAATAACATACGGGCGGGTATTAGTCGCATACCGACAGATCTATATTTATCGTATAAGGATAATAATTACGAAATAAATTGAGATTCGTTATAAGCAAAATGTGATTTACTTAGATACCAACCAGATCGCTTCCTGGTATCCTGGAGCTACTAAACTAAACTAAAATTATATTTTCCTCTATTAAAAAAAAAGAATCGGTCACAAACTTCAATTGAACTCTATTACTATTCAATTATATTGTGTCGAATAGCGAGAATTTATGCAAATAATTTGATTTGCTTAGTTTGAACTGAACTTTATATTTTTAGATCATTATTTAGCAGTCCTTTGTAAATAATCACATTACTATACGATTCTACGCAGCAGTTGTAATTTGAGGCAAACCACAATGTGATTTGCGAGTCATGAACTTAGAACCTGAATAAATAAGACAAATTATCATAAATGATTTCCGTACATTATTTTAAGTCATTGGCAGGGAATTTTCCAGAAACAATAAGCAGTAGCCATCAAGTGTGAAATGAATTTGAATTCTGCAGAAATGGTTAATTGCTGATGCAATCATCATCTTCGGTGAACAACAACGTAAACGTGCACCTTGTGTTTTTTTATGAACTTGTCCTTCAATTGCCTTCGCGTCTTTGTTAGGGAGGAAAAACCACCAGCATGGAATAATAGTATTGAACTCATCCATAGGGTTGGCGAACGCTTCACCTCAATGCAGAGGGACACTTATTAAAATAATTTATTACTTGAACTCACACGTTAAAATAACCGAGTGATGACAACGTGAGGAACGAATGATGACAACATATAACAGCTGTTTAGAAAAAATCTGTGATTTTCTTTTCATAAAATACCATAAATTTTAATCTTATGGTTTGTTCAATGGCAATATCAAGATACAACTGGATCTATCTTAAAATTTAAAGGTAAATAAAATTGAATTCTACAAAATGATAAGGGGTACTTCGAAGAAGTCTTTTGCAATGATGACAATGTTTTAATTGTAAATATTTGAGTTTCAATATCAAATGAAGTAATAATTTTTAAGTACTGCTTTACGTTGTTGACTTAGAATTCTTAGTTCTTAAATCAAACTAATGCTATTATACGCTTATACAAAAAGTGTATTATTTACACTAAAATCTGAGTGAGCTTTTTTAATTAATTATGCAATTAAAATAATTTCATTATCTGAGATTCTTGACATTTTGCAATTTCCTAATTATAATTATCTTTCAATACAATGCCCCTCTGGTATTCAAATGTTAAGCAATTACGCTTAAAAGATTCCGGAAATAGTTTCCGCACATTATTATAACTTTGACTATATACGATTACGTTATCTTTTGGCATTCCTATTCACTATAGCGAATTTATTCACAAACAACACAAAAGACTACAAAAATATTTTGCAGCTAATAAAAATATACAAAGCTGTTTTATTATCAATATTAGAGTATGGTACGGAGGTCATCAAGTCATTGTACTCAAGGCGAATGTAAATTACTTCTATGATCATCATCAAAAGTCTACGGCAGGTACTTATCTTCCTTTGAATTAAAAATAGGTCATTGCTGCTTGACAATTCAAGCACCTGACAGTTCGGAAGGATAATAATGAGAAAATTATTAATGGAAATAATATCGACATGGGGAAGTTCCAAGAATGGGAGTGACAAGAAACTTTTAAACATTTATCCTATGTACAATCATCGACCGTATATCTTCACCTCCCCCCCCCTCTTCGACCTGGAGGTGAAAATGCACTTACAGTAGCCTATAAGAGATTATTTTGACGCTAAATAACATGTGATAATTTAAAAGGAAGTTCATAAAAAATATATATTTTAAAGTAGGGCCTAATAGAATTAAATAAAAATAGTTCCAAATTCCCAGGAACATTTTGAATAATAATGTGAAAGATCCTGTTGGGTTCTTGATCTATGCAATCGTCCCCCAAAAACGAAAAATGATTTTCAGAAGTCAATTTTCCTCTAAAACTTAATTACATAATAGGAGAATTTGAGAATGATACCTAAACTTATCTCAATATTTTGGTTACGGTACTTATTCCTAATTTGTTATCTATGATCACTCTGTTCATCACTGACGTTTAAAAATTTGCATGGTAGAATATGAAAATTGTTGTCCATATCGCCTATTTATATATAATTATATATATATATAATCTTCTGAAATCTTGGATATACATAATCTTGGAGACCGCATTATTACGTCAAACCATAAATACGGAATTTTACAACTTTACAAATTCAACATTAAATACTTCCATTGAAATGTCACCTTTTATTTTTCTTCAAAACTTATTTAGCCTATAAAACATTCATTTGATGAAAATCAATATATTGGAAAAAATAAAACAAATATTCAAGGAAAGAAGAGAAGAACTTCGCCTTACTTTAAAGTAAAGAGTTCCAGTTTCAAAGATTTCTATAGCTATTGTAATGTCAAAGTTTCAAAGAGAGATCAAAATTCATCATAGACAAAAGATTACTAAGATAAACATTCTTTATGGAATATTTTTTCTTGAATCTATTTCTTTATAATTTAGTATAAGTTTACAACGTGTGATGGGATAGGTTAGTTCAGGTTATAAAGAGGTTACCGTTCCCCACGACTATACGCCTACCATACGCCTATTATTTTGCGTATTAAAGTTATTTCGTTATTAATTACCCTCCCGTCGCACGGACACAAATTTACTGCTCTAAACTAAACAACTATTTAAAATTATTAGTGACTGTGGCCGTCCCTATATTCTTAGTAGGTCACTGTTTTAAAATTTTAATCTCAATTGGGAAACTAAAATGTTTTTCTTCAAAATTATAAAAAAAAATTCACAATAATTCTATAGACCCTCTAAACTACAAAATGCAATACAAGAAAATGAATTACTTTACAATTTTAAATTACTACGGTACAGTACTGCAAACACATTATGATTAGTGACCTCGGATCTGCATAAGAGCAGACACAATACGTTCCTTTGCAAGTTTCCAACCGCTATAATAGAAGCAAGATTCGACACACCTTTTATAATATTACTTAGCGACCTTTAATGCGATTTCTCATGAAAATATTTACAACATAATTAAAGTTCCCCAAGCTATTCATTCTGAGAAACGAGATAGAATTTGATATCTGTGATTTCCAGTCAATAATACACAGTATTATTATCTCTAAGGTCTTCATTGGCAAGTAAAATGCTCTAATAATAATGTTCATTATAATTTTATGCCCTGCACTACAATACTTCCCATCAAAGATAATTTTCAGATTATGCTTCATTTCTAATATTTCTTTGTCTGAAACATCTGTATTATACAGTTATAAGCATTCGTATTGTAATACCGTCGTAGGCCTACAACGTAATGCCGTTTTCAGCACAATCTTTTATTTTCAGAGAAGTGTAGGTAAAGTGACATCCAGTCATACTCACAATAGCATTAATTGATAAAGCAATGGAAAAAAAACTGCAATTTTATTCATGATGTTGAAAAAGTGCCTGACATTTCTTTCTCGGCATTGGCATAATAATTATTCTCTTGGAGAAATTTATATTTTTGGAATTGGGATGCTGGATGACACATACAAAGCCATTGAATATAATATTGAAACATCCCAGGCTTTAAAGTATTTCATTATATTCCAGGCCCAATGTCGGACTCCCTTGAAAGGCCCAAGAACTCCCTTTCAAAGGCCTAATGTCGGACTCCCTTCAATGTCGGACTCCTTTCTCTATATTCTTCTTTATTTTTTTCGTTCGCTATTAACAAGTAGGAACCCTAGCATCAGGAACGAAATCGGAGAGGTGAAAATCGAACTGCGTCGCAGACTGTCCGCGAAACGCCACTACGGTTGGCGCGTAACGAAGAAAATTTTGAAAATTATAGTTAAAAGTGCACTATATTTTTACTACATATTGTAAAATTTGATAACTATTTCTAATATTTTTATTATTATTATTATGTTATCTGCATTCTTATATATGTCTTATGTCTATGACGGCATCTGACTCCAATTGATTAACAAGATATTGATAATTTTGAGAGACATCCTCATTTATTTTGAGATGAACAAAAAAGTCAGTACGCACTTTTCTTTATGCATAATGAACGAAGTAGTCTTCTGAAATAAAAAGAAAAGATAAATTATACTTTTCTTTTATAACATGAATTGAACTTTTTGCACAAGAATACGAATTTTTTTAGTGAGCGATTTTCTTTAAAAAGAATTAAAAACATTGGTAATTTCATTTCTGAAGTCAAGGCTGGGTTCATCTGAATCCAGTGATGGAGAACTTGTGGAAAATTTCGTGAGAGTTGGAAAAAGAAACCTTGGAGACTCAGGCAGTCCGCGTAGTGCCAATATGATTTCGCAAGCGGAAAATTTCTGCTAAAATATTCTTTTAGCTCATTTTTACTGATATTTTGTAAAATTTTGACCACATTTTTATAATATTTTTATTTCTTTTCTTTTCTAGGGGCTCCACTTTCTCGAAGGGGCTCCGTCCGCAAATCGCGGACCTGGCCAGTCCGACATTGTCCAGGCCTTCCAGTTCCAGCCTATAAAACTTGTTCGCATATCTTTTAATGAGAAAAGTTCCAAATTAAAAAATGTTTAGTTGTATTTTACAAGAGAAAATTGTCTCAAATAATAATTATAACGCCTCCCAGTGAAAGCGTACAAAGTCCACATTCAGAAATACTAAAATAGTTTACATTTTTACAATACTAGCATGTAAATGTTGCATAGGGCCTATATCATTTCATAATTTTTTCAGTACCGGTACAAAATTTGTAATATTTTATCTGGTTTTAAATCGTGATAATATTAAGTAGGATTAGTATTTAATGATGTAAGACACATTCCAAAGTAAAGGATTAAAAATGCCACTTGAATGATTAAGACTGTACTGTGAAAACCACAATAAATCCTTGTATAGACAACAGTTTCAAGTACACACCATTTATTAGATAACAATGTTTTTGTTTTAAAGGGAGGCTACACAAGTACAAATGACTTTATATCAGTCGCTTTATTACTCGTGTGATATGATATGGATTTACAGATGTCCATCATTTCAGTAAAATAAATAATTTTATCGACGGCAAATAAATTACATTTATACTGTAGTTTGTTACGCAATAAACTGCTTATCGCAAAGCTTAAAATAAATGAATATTTTAAAATATTGCAGCTGTGTTTTGTAGACTGATGATGACCTTCGAAGATGACACTTCCAAACTTTTATATATTGTGCATTTTTATATCCCATTGGAAAGATTAGAATAAAGACAGAAAAAAAACAGGAATTTTTTTCTTATTCTTTCAGTTCTATTTTTCTTCACTGTCTGACAATAATTTTATCATTTTCCATTGAAGGGCGACTTTGTTTCAGATCACAGGTCATCACGCTATACTGGTCTATATAGCCTATATAATTATTATTTTAGAAGTTTCAATGATCATAATTATAGAACATAAATTATGTTGCTTTTGTTGCTACTCACTTATATTATTAATCTGAATTCGTAAATTATAGGCCTACAGTGTTTAAAAACTATAGACTTCTATGTCTGTGTTTTGAATTGAAATGGAATAGAATAGCAACTTCATCTTATATTAATTTATGAACCATCCACGACCATGATCCAATTTGACAATCCAATTTTCCCACTACCGTATTTGCAATTATTTTGATGAATGGAAATAATTTATAAAGTTGTAAAATAGTATGGAAATAGGTTAGACTTAGTAGTCCTATAGTCAAATGGAATCATAAACAGAGCTGGAGAGTAGAATTTACTGAATGGGAAAGTTGTCATTCACTGAAATTGAATGGCTTTTTCAATGAATTTCATTTTTGCAGTGAAAGTTGACATTCGTTGAAAATCAGAATGATTTTGAACTCCGGAGAATTTCCAATAGTTATTGTACCTTCTTCCAAAACTATCACCATTGAATTTATAACCCCTAATAAAAATTCAATGCTATCACAATGACGGGCAAGTAGTGGGGAAACAAGACCGAAGAAAATACGAAAAATCAACAGAAATCATAGAGGAAATATTGTTCATTATTCTTAGCTAATTCCTATGACCTATCTCATCCCTAATTTTGGTATTAGTAGTTCGCGTAAGGAGTTTAAAGGACGTCCGTGAG
>JAQIWE010003483.1:0-11761 GCA_034698565.1 Campodea plusiochaeta | reverse complement strand
TCCACCCGACAGGCTGGGTAACTTCCTGGCGGATTTCAATGTTGATAAATGTTGGAATTTGTATTTTTTTTTTTTCATGATATTACAAAAAATGTATTATTAATATGTTTCAGCACATTATATTTTTCCATGATTGCATTATTGTTATGCTAAAAGATAAAAAACAAATTAATATTGTATGCAAAAGTGTTTATATTTCATTGTATATTTTGTTATGGTCAATGGCCGAGAAACAATAAACTATCTATCTACTGAAATACTTCATTTTTTCCCCAGATTTCCAAGGCTATTTTATTCCTGAAGGAACTTTAGTATTTGGAAACTTATATTGTCTTCTGTATGATCCTAAAGTTTTTCCTGAACCTGAGAAATTCAAACCTGAAAGATTCCTGGATAAAGATGGAAAGTTCAGAACTTACCCTGAAATGTTACCATTCGGTATAGGTAAGTCAAAAATTGTTATTTAAAAGGAGAAAGGAAAAAGGGAGAGAAAACGAAAATGAAAAATTATTATTGAAATATTCCTGTAAGCAAATATACCTAACTCAAAAACATGTGCGGAACAATATGCAAATAAAATTCTTTGTATACTGTACATGAAATGAAAGGTTAATTTTAAGATACGACACTTCGCTCTAAAAAGAAAATGATATATTTTAAAAGTATTGACCTCCAATAGCTGCCAGTATTCAAGCATCAGTTATACAGCTTTATATTTTATTATAGCGGAAAGCACTCCCGTTCGACTCTTTTTGTTATATGGTATTCTTTTGAATATAGGTTTGTATTATTTATTAATGACATAGTTTATTTTATAATGCCAATAATTGTTCAGTTTTTTGTCGAAACTACTGCAAAAAATATTTTAGTAATGAACATGGATAGTTTTGGAAATTAACAAATTTTCGCCTGTCATTGGTGACGACTTATGAAAGGTGTTCAAAAATTGTGAACTTTAAAGACCGTCCACGAAGAGTCATCATGGTTGGCTCGAGCGAAATTATTATTTTTATTTGAAAAATTATGGTAACAACACTCTATTTTGAATTATTTTTACTGATATTTTGTAAACTATCGGTGAATCGTAATATATTTTAGCAAGGTATGATCACGAATTTTACATTTCCAAACTAATAAGAAAATTTCTGAAGCAAAAATTACACGATTTCAAGAATTTTTACTACTTTTTAATCAAAAAAGTGTCCGTTTTTTACAAAAAATTTACATTTTTCAAACATATTTTAGTAAAACTGGTAATGAAAACTGATTTGGGCAAAGGAGAATGAGGGGGTTCTTTGCACCAACTGGATCTGTTCAGCGGGTGCTTAAGCCCCTGAGCACTCCCGTAGTCGGCTCCTATTTCATCCATATATTTAAATAAACCATAAAATAATTAATTTGTCTTAAAAGAATGCGGTGTAAAAATAATAATATAGTATGAAACTCCATTATTTTCAGGAAAGCGCATGTGCCCAGGAGAATCCCTTGCGAGACTTCAGATTTTCTACTTTATAACTGGATTACTCCAAAGATTTAACTTTTCACCAGTCAAAGGGGAACGTCTACCCAGTCTCGAACCCAGAGTTGGAGCACTTTTGTTGCCTAAACATTATAAACTTGAAGTTACTGAAAGATAATAAATTTATGGAGAAATAAAGTATGAGTTGCATTTCATGTGTGTGTTATGATTAAAGTGTGTCATTCTTGGTCAAAAAATAATATGATAAAAAAAAAAATAAGTAGTAGTAATAGGCTTCTTCTCAACAAATATATATTTTATTTTCGACAATTGTTTCGGCCTAAAAAAATAGTTTAATATAATGAAATTTTGCTATTTCACAATAAAAATGGTTTTACTAAATTCTGGTGTATTACAAATTTCCTTTTGTTAGTTTTGATTTCATCTCTATACTGAAAGATGAAACATTGAGACAGTCTATCAGTTGTCAGTAATGAGTGCCTTTTTGTGTAGCAGCATTGTCCTTCATAATGCTGAGGTTCCTATCTTAATTAATAAATTAAAATAATCTTTCTTAAATTTTATGTTCATTGCAAGCTATTCGCATCTCTGAATTCAACGTTTCTATATAAATATTTGATAGGCACGCTAAAACAACTGCAATGTATTGTGAAATAAAATCTGCCTTAGAGTTCTTTAACTTCTTTTCATAATTTATTTCTACCGACCCGGGCTTCGAATTTAATGAATTTCATCATCAGGGTAATATGAAAAAAATGTTGAAATTAAACTGTTTATCAAGCACAACTATATCTTAAAGAATAAATTCGCTATAGTTCAAGGGTACAGTATATATTTAGTAGGTCCATTACCTTCTTAACATAAAGCTAGTAAGAAATATTTATTAATAAGTTAAAATATCCCAAATTTATTTACTGTGTATCTTCAAAACATGTATTTTACAACTTCAAACGTAGTAGAGAAGTACCGTTCTTTATTTTGGTAGTATTAATTGAAAATAATCTCCAAAAATTTAATTCTATAGCCTTTATTAAAATTAATAAAATAGCTCTATGAACTATAATTAAAACATTGTTTATTTTCAACGACAAATTTAACGTTTCAAAATTTTCAGTAAATTTATCTTTTAAATTTATACTTTTAAATTAAATATGCCGAAACCAGCAGCATCACGTGGTGTTTTACATGTACGTTCAACAGTATACATTGAAAAGGAAATGTGCCACACAGCTTTACTCAAATATTTTACTGACAGGTAAATAATTATTATTAATATAATTTCAGTTATAGGTTGAGTTTATTGCATTATAAACAAGAGGACCGAAAAAGCGGTTCTGGTGAACTTCGAAGATTCTCCTAAAACTGGAGATTGACCTATCTAAATATTGTGACCTATCCAAGTATTGTTTTGGTCAGGTATATCAGGTATCCAAACCTTCTTATATTCTCAGGCGAATAGTATTCTTAAAGGGTTACCTACACCTAAGGAATTTTTCGTTTTCTGTAACTTTCTTGTCCCTTACATTATTAAAAAACATTTAAAAAAAAGTTTGACATTTTTTGACTCGACTGCTCAAAAGATCTTTCTATTTTTAGAAGTTGATAGAATTTCTACAAGGTAGCACAAATCGAACTACTTATCTTCGCTACGTTGCGAATATATGCAAATTAGCGACTGAAAAGCACATATCAGTGCATATCTATGAAGTAGTAGCAAAACTAACTTAACAATAATGCAGATTAATAATTAATTTTATTCACATATTATTTTTGCTCCGCTACCTTACAGCATATAAACACTTATGTTCTTTCCCAATAAAAATAACCACATTACCACAAATGGATTATGTGGGTCCGTGGCTCTGTACATCCTGAGGAACAAAACATCACCAAAACATCACCAAAACATCACCATAGAGGAACAAAACATCACCATAATTATTGTTAATATTTAAATAGTTCTTGAAACCCGTATTTTAATTAATCTTGTTTTCCAGTACCCATTTTAACGTCGAGGAATCTGATAAGATGATTGAAACCTTCAAAAACCTTGGATCTAAAACAGGTGGAGTAGTAAAACGAAACGAACTTACTCAGTTTCTGTGTAGTGTATTTGGTATTGCAGATGAATTTATGTTAATGAGAGTTTATGATTATTTTGATGATGACCATAATGGAAAAGTACAATTGAAAGAATGGATGAAAGGAATGAATATACTTCTAAAGTAAGATGCCGGTTTCTCAGACCTAATGATGCTTTCTCTTCACTACTTTCATTTTGTATATAGCATTCTTCCATTGTAGTACTTACTTACTTAGGTACATGTAGTTCGTTGATCAGCACAAAAGCGCGGACTCCAACATTTCTTCCATAAACTTCTATCTTGTGCAGCTGTTATGTACAGTGGAAAGGTAGTTTTGAAGAATCATTAACATCTTCTTTTAAAGTTGAATATTTCTTTAAAATGTGCAAACTTTTCTTAGAATTATGGTTATTTCATTAAAATTTCCGCAGCTTTTTAAAAGAGATCGAAATATTACAGTTTGTTTCATAAAAACTAAATTTTTGCCTTTTTTCTTGTTTTTGTTTTTAATATTGAAAATCAATATTTCAGCAATAACTTGTTGAATAGAAATTAAATTTTATAATCATGATATAGGAAACTCCAAAGGTATGCCATAACGTGTCTTTGTTTTTACTGTATCTATAATTTGTTAAAAGCTTCAGAGATACTTTACAAAGGTGATTCCAATTTACTTATAATATTTTTAATTAATGTTTTTCAGGGGTACACTGGATGAACGAATCGAATATGCATATAATATTTATGATTTTACTAACAGTGGAATACTCACTAAGGATGAATTGTTTTTCTTGCTTAAGGATGCAGTTGTAAGTCGCCTCATATTATAATTATATACTATTTCTTAACTGTATTTATAAGTATTATTAAATATATTTTGTCTTTAAATGCATCCAAATTAGTTAGAATCGAAATTAGACAAATTAAATTTCTGACATGAGTGCTCAAAACTGAGTGTATATCAGAAAATGAATTTACTTTTAAGATAATACTACGAAAAGAGAGTTTCAACTCTTCTTATTTAGAGTTCTATAGTCAATAAAACAGTTTTGGTTTTCTCAACGGAATTCGTGAATATATTTACCAATTTTTGTATACGAATATTTCAAAGTGAAAAAAGTGTTTCCAATTTTCCTGATCAAATAATTTTAAATTCACTCTAATATGAATTTTGGTATTGGTTCACATAATGTTGGACCAAAATCAAAATATATATAGAATTTTCGACACAAACCTTTTCTGGGCATTTTTTCTAGATAAAACGCCCTGCCGAGGAGGAACCCGAGGACTGTCTTAAAGATCTGATTGAAATTGTACTAAGATTACTAGACACAGATAAAGATGGCCATATTAGTTTCTCAGATTTCAAAAAAGCAGTTCACAAACAACCATTGCTGTTAGAAGCGTTCGGAAAATGTTTACCAGATTCGTTAGAAGTCAAATCGTTTCTGTCAACTTGTATGAATGTGAATGATAAAAGTCAAATGGGTACTATTGATATGTTTTCATCAACTGATCCAAAACAGCAACTATTTTTTAATGATACCGAGATGGTAAGACCACTGCATGTTTACATTTCATAAAATGTATTTTTTTTTTGTATTTCTTCTGCCTGATTAGTTCAGGACGTTGGCTAACATCATGACTACTTGTTCTTTATTAACAGCTTTTTTTGTTCTTTATTAACAGATCTTATGAAAATTTGTACCATTTTCTTAAATTTCTCATTCACAATATGCTTCTTCCACCTCTATCCCTCTAGTTCATTAGAATTTTTCTATATTAATTGTCCATTATAGTGTTGAAGCTTATTCTTTCTAAAAATGTAATGATATCATTGAGAAATACATTGCCAAACAAATTTTTTGTCAGTATTCAAAGATGTCCAAGCTCCAAGCTTCACTTATCACTCAAGAAATTATACGATTTCATAATTTATGTATATTGCCTTTACAGAAGTGAAGGTACTTCGCTGAAATATCAGCAAAGATGTTGTTTACATAAGTGTATATGGAGATTTTGTGACATCTTGAAGGTATCTTCAAAATGCCGACAAAAAAGTTTCTTCAATAAAATATTTTGTTTCATTTATGGATTTCACTTGTCAACAGTGTTAGTATAAAACTTTCTCAATAATGATTATGATTCTCAGAAGTAAAATTTAAAACAGATGTATTGTGAAATATGAGATAAAGCACCCGCTAAAAGAACTGCAATGTATTGTGAAATAAAATCTGCCTTACAGTTCTTTTCATAATTTATTTTACCCGCGGGCTTCGAATGTAACAAAATTCATCATCAGGGTCTAAAACAGATGGTTTACAGATAACCCAAGAAGAAGAAGAAGAAGAAAAAAAATCACTGAGTTCTCTTTATTTTCTTTTTCTATTTCTCAGATTACCAGAAGTCAGCAGCAGTTTAATTCACTTAGTCTTATTGATAATCGTATGGATCCATCAGCAATGATAGATATTGGAATTGATGAAAAACAAAAGGGATTGTTGGTAAGTACTGACATGCTACTAAAAAAGTACCCAAAATAGCATTAATTTACGATTATTCTGACTGTGATGTATATTATTTAATGTTTAAATCTTGTTTTTTTTTGTTACCGTAACTTCAATAATATAGAGAAATAAATCTTCTCTGATAAGTTGTTCGATAGCAGATTCATTTCCCTGTTTTTTGTTGCTAAAACTAACTCAGCAGACTAACCCTTGGATGGACAATTTGACATAGGAAATAACAATCATTTTGAAGAGAACAATATAATTAGCAATGAATAAAAAGATAAATATTCAATAAAGGAATACATTGAAAGAATGACCATAATAAATAACGCATTTAAAGACTGATTTGCACAAGAGAACTATCATGTATTGCCATCATAAGTAAGTACATTATAGAGTATGATCAGTCAAAGCTGAATGCAAGTTATACTTTTGTTGTTACAACCGACGATATAGTTTCAGTAATTAAAAGTATTGCTGTTGATACTATCCAAGTCCTGATTACATTATAATGCGAGCAGTAAAGACAAAGTAATGATTTATGTAATTGTCTGTACTAAATATGATATTGTTATGGAATTTCATACCTTTCACTGCATCACAATTCCACTGCTCCGTATTTTTTTTGAAAAATATGATTTGGACAGTATATAGGTTATCGGATTGTACATTGGTACCAGAGGAAATATTACAAATTTCTTCATACAGAAGTTTATAAGAAGATTTGACCTGCAAAAGAAACTGGTCTAAGAAATTGTCATGAGCGTGCTGAAAGATTACATTCATATTCTTCACAACCATATCTACTTCAAAACAAAAAATCTAATCTAAAAATATTGTCAAAAATGATTAACCTGAAATTGTTATTTTGCTATTCTGCTCTGGCATTTATTTTGTCAATTTACTGTTGTAACAGAGTATGTAAATAAACCTATATTCCCTCTTACTTCTATAATAATATTACTAATTATTCTGTTAGTTTATATTGATGCCACATAATAACAAAATAAAAAATCAGATTAATACAAAAATAATTTATGAGCTACTGATATAATTTACATCTGAGAGACTATGTATTTTTATTGGATTTTTTTTTGTACTTTTCAGAGCAAATCCCAGAAGTCCTTGGATGTCACCTCTGCTATTTTATCCAGATATTCAAATGTTCAAGAAATGTGAGGATTTTTGTATTAACTTTCGTGTATTTATTAATATTTCGTGTATATATTTCGTATTAATTCGTTTAATAAAAGCAGTTTGAATAGTCAATTTTCGATATTTTATTTTTTCGTCAAAAATGCAAATAGCAGAAACGCTACGTAATTATATTTTCAATATTTTATGATAATCTTATATACAGCATGTAAAACAAATTCATATAACCGTATAAAAATATAAATAAAATATTTATAACATGAAGGAATTATTGAGCAAGATAATTGTATCGAACGAATTGAGTGGCTTATTTTGGACAAAACTGAATATGACATTTAAAGTCACTACATAATAAATATAGTTATAATAGACGTACACAAGCTACTAATTTTCTAACGTTATCTGAAAGTGTTTAAATTTAATTTTGGAAAAAGAGCAGGAGGACATGATGGTTAAACAAACCCACATGCAGCGATTTTTTAAGGTTATTAGCATCAGTTACATGTCGGAATATCCGTAATTCGATAGTGTTATTTCTGATCGTAAATGTCAACTAAACAAACGGCTTGTAGGTTCACCAATAAATCATAAAACTAGCTTTAGTAGTTAAGAAGGAAATCAGCCGGAAAAAAATGACTGTTTTAAGTTAATCAGCTGAAATTGTATGAAATAATAAATATTATAAACTAAGTCAATTTATTAAGAATATTGAACAATCTCCGAAATATCGGTATCGGCCATCGGTAAAATAAAATCTAAAGAGAAATTGACATCTGTAATATGTGAAACCAAAAGCAGAGTGAAAACATTGCAATCGGTGTAAACAGTTTATACTTTTGTCTAATTCCATCAATGGAATCCTATTCAGAACTCTTTCACTCCAAATATAAGAGTGCCTTTCATGCTTTTTCCGAATGGGAAATCATACCTCTTAAAACGTACTAGATTGCCAATCACCTGTTTAAAAATGTGATTGCATGAATGCAAGCAATCCCACTCAATTCAATATATGATTGTCGAGAATTAAGTCGTTTGCTACTACTTAATAGATATGTGTTCTGATATGGGTTTTCAGCGAATAATTTGCATATTTTCTCAAGGCAGCGAAATTAAGTAGGATGATTTGTGCTGCCTTGTGATGTGAAAAATCTATCTACTATATAAACAGAAATATCTCTTGATCCGTTGGGTAAAAAAATGTCAAACTTTCTGCAAAAATTCTTTAATAATATAAGGTTCAAGAAAGTCAGAGAAAACCGGAAATTCATTAACTGCAAGTAACTCATTAATGTTACTTCCACTTGGAGTTTGATGTTAATTAACTTTTCTGTTATTTTATTTTCCAGATTGATAGAGTGTTGGTTCATGAAAGTTACAATCCATCAAACTTTGATTCTGATCTTGGTTTACTGTTACTGAGTAACCCTGTGAAGATAACAGCTGCAGTCAGACCAGTATGCTTTCTCAGAGTTGCCAACAGTTTACAGGTATAAATTGGATTAATCGGGATGTAAGAATTGTACAGTATTGATAATGTTCACTTCCAGAAAGGGTAGTCGACATTGACATAGCACTTTTTTATTTTTGATTACAGAAACTTGGAATTTTGAATAAATGATGTTTTAATGAATCTAAATAACTTCTGAAAATTTTTAACGATTTGGTTTAGTAGGTTTCGAGAAATAAATTTTTATAAAACGCTAAATTCCTATGTTATAACATGCTGGGGGACAGATCTATCCTCCAGCATGTTATAAGATAGAAATTTAGCGAAATACAAAATTTAATTTCTCGAAAACTACTGGACCCAATCGTTAGCAATTTTTAGATGTTAATTAGATTCATTAATAGATTATTTATTCAAAACTGCTAGTTTCTGTGATGAAAAATAATTTTGATGACGTATTGGTGATCATTATGAATAACAAAAGTAACTATACACATATGAATGAGACTGCTGTAACTTTTTATTGATCGTTAATCTTAAGCAAACTTAAAGAATTCAGGATAATTTATGTTTTTAAAAAAATATTAATTTAGTGCAGTGTAGCATACTTTTAAGTCATTAATTATATTCAGTATAAATGAAAAATTCTGTAAAGAAGCAAAGTAATATGCTTATCCTTGTTTAATCACGGTGTTGTTTACATTTCATAGCACAGTTTTATTATTATAAAAATTAATTCTGATTAGAATTCTCTATAAAATTACCCTACCGCCAGTTTCCAGTTTATGAATTATATATAATAAAAAAAACTGTACAGTATTTATAGTTGACACATGAACTCAGCATGAGGTAAGTGGAACATATTTGAAAACATACGAGTATAATGTTGCTAAAATTCACATATTCATAAAATACATTATTGTACTGTACATCATACAAGTCATCAATCCAACGAGTTGTTATTCTTATACTCAGTTTCTCTTCCCATAAAATAGTGGTTCAAACTTATATAGTCCTTCCAAACTCTTACGGACCTAAACTGGTTATGTCTTCAAACTATTTTGACGAGTAAACCCATTGTTGACCAATTGTTTGGGTGGTTACAAATAAAAAAAACAAATAAGTCAACAAAGGATTATCAATTGTTGGAATGTCACAAACATCTTTGATGGGTTAATCGATTTGGGTCAGTAAGATTTTGGAAACACTATATATACTGTAATTCACATCACCGCACCGACATTTTTTAAAACATTTTTCGGTACCATTTCATATATTTAAACCTGTATTTTGCTTAGCTAGACGCCTCGTTTTGCCACACACGTTTACCGTTTCACTTTCTTTGTTCACTATTCTACTCGATATCTCAGAGGAACGGTAAGCTGTATTGCAAAACGATAGTGCGCCCCGCTGATAAAATGAGCCTTTAATAATATACCATGATATTTGTTATTGTTTCAGGAAGAGCTTCAGCTTCAGCCTGGTAACGAAGGTGTTGTAGTGGGATGGGGAAGAGATGAAAATGGAATATTAGCAGATGATTTAAGAATGGCTCATTTAGGTGTAGTCGAACCCAGGACTTGTATGGAACAGTTACAACTCGCATTCAGATCACAGGTAAATATTGTAGAGATTTATATTACAAAAATAAAATAATTATCGCACAGACAGTCACTTTGGGTTCACAACTTTTGAATATATTGCTTATTTTTATCATAGAAATAATGGTCGTCATTGGTCAGTTAACTCAGTTTCTTGGGAAAAAGAATTGATATTTCTCCTTGTAACATTGACAAGAAAATAATAGCAATATTTCACTGAAATAACGTTGTGTGAAATAACGTTTGTTAAATTAGTCGTTGTATAAATATATGGATCCAAACTATAATTTTTTTAACTTTCTGCGACAAAAGTATGAATTTTCTTTCAATTTTAACGATCAGAAAACTGAAAACTCGTTTTTACGATATTAGATGGCCATAATTTTTATAAAAAATCGATTTTTTATTTTTTTTTATTCGAAATTTTACTTTCGCATTTAAATCCATATTATTAGTTGTCACTCGTAGCACATGATAAACAACTTTAATACTCAGAACCCCTATGTAGTGTAAATACAAATTCCATAGTCAGAAGGTTTGGGTATTTAGTCACAATGGTATAAGACAGCTGTTTCGCCTCTTAAAGGCTCATCAGTTATACTAGTCCGAGGAGGCGAAACAGCTGTCTTATACCATGTCTATTCCTTGGTGACTAATACCCCAAACTTTCAACTTAACAAATTAAGTCACTGTAGTTTCTATCTATATTAATGGTAATTGCGTAATTTTCTGGTCGTTTGACACTGACCTTTTAAAACAAAGCATTGTATTGAAATAAAACTCAGTTAAATCAACAAAATACAAATTATATTCTTAAATCAATACAATCAACTCCACAAAATACAAATAATAATCTCAAATTCCCAAATCAATTCCCATCATCCTCAGGATCTTCCAACGGTCCAACGGTGCTTCTTACACCATACCGAATATAATAATTCAACTGAATATCACGTAAATATAGACGCCGATGCTCTTTTACTTGAAACAAATCAACTAATAACGCCGCTACGGCCACTACTAATGTTAAACATAACATAAACGATAGATTTATATACTGCTCTAGGAAAGTAAATACTAATAAATGTATGAATAATATAAACCAGAATAATGCTGTGATAATTGCGAGTGTTTTTGTTCCCTTAGCCCAGCATAGTGATTCGATGATGTAAACCCACGTGACAGGACCGTGGCCAATAGTAAATGAGACCATCAGAAAGAGAAGGCTGATGGATAATAACCAGTTGTTCTGGGATTGGATGGATTTTATGTCAAACAGCTGGAAAAGGAACCATGAAAGTGTTATGTTGTTGGTAATTGAAAAATACAACTTGTTTATCATATACAAAGTGTCTCAAAAAATGTATACACATTTCAAATATGTATTAAAACAGTTTTAAGTAATGTTTACATCTGAGAGACATGAATTCAATACTATTCAAATTTGCTTGTGTTACGATTGGTAAATCCATAAATGAAACAAA
>JAQIWE010003482.1:0-11762 GCA_034698565.1 Campodea plusiochaeta | reverse complement strand
ATAAATAAATTAAGTAATTATTAAAATTGTGACAACAGTAGACAATTTAAAATTTCATTCGGTTCAGGAAATTATTTGAAATGGCAGTTCAATGTTTTTGATTTGCATAAATATCTGTAAAAGGTATATTGAGTTTTTATTCAATATGGCATCCTTTACAAGCTTTAATCAGAAAGAAGAACATTGCACAGATCTCAGAAATTAAATCTTCGTTACTTTACAGCCAATGATAATTATTATCATTTACAAAATATTTCAACTCTGTTCACTTCTGTAAAAAAGCAGAAATGCAAACTTATTTGCACTGAAACATTATGTTTCTCTTTCAGTTTTTGATTATTAGTAATATGAACTTTCATAAGTATGGAGATTATAAGTAATATTATTGCTGGTCGTGGACGATGACTATTCAGTGAACGTGTCTGCTAGAATGTGCATCGACAGTCAACTGGTGGTGTTTACACTGATTCTATGAAATATGGAATTATCTACTTGAAATATTGCTTTTTAAAGCTCTATAATAGCTGTGACATGTTTAATAGTACAGTGTTCAAGTAATGACGTTTAAACCTGTATTTTTTTACAGCGGGAAGCCATCTTTTCCAACACACAGATCCCGTTTTACTTTCTTTGTTCACTATTGTATTCGCTTTCCCAAGAGACCACTAAGCTGTGCTGGAAAAGATGGCTTCCCGCAGAAGAAAAATCTCCCTTTAAAGCGATTTGCTAAAAAAAATTACAGCTATTCAAAATGTGAGTCATTGTTACCACTTATAAAGAAAAAGCGAGTAGCGAGATACAATAATGTGTTACGGAATTGTGTATAAGCTATTCTGTTTTCTGTCATTCACAATTTTTTTTTTATAAATTTCACAATTTCTTTATTCTATTGACAAAGTTCATAGCTTATATAGTGGAATACAGCAAGAAAATAAACATACCATTTATTTCATTATGCAAATACAGTACATACATATTTTAAAAATAACGTATAAAGCGAATATACACAAAACATATCTGTTTCTCTGAATACATAAATGCATGAGAAGAGAAAATGTCAATCACCCTTTTTGTGCCCCCGTAGAGAATCATTAGGCTTTTAACAGAATACACGACAAGTAAATTGATTCTCCTCAACTTCTAAACACATTTGTATTCTCTGCTTCTGTTATATAGGCGTGTAAAGAGATGGCAGTAAAGGCAACGTATTTACAATGTCAATTTCTTGACAGTGATAGTGCTACTATATCACCATTTACAACTACAAAAATTTGCATAATAGCATAAAGCTGTATTTCTTTGTTGGTGTTAGTTTACTACTACAGTATAATGGCTAAAATACGAATTACATTTCGAATTTGAATTTCTGTAGAGTGTTTATTTATTTTCGAGTTTTCCCCATCAATTTGTTCTTCGGAATTTTCTTCTGTAAAAAAAATTAAGGTAGCGAAATTTAAATTATATCATTTACAATTTTCTGTAACTATTTTAACCAGTTTTATGGTGATCAATATTTGAATATTTATTCTGAGAGAGACGGATTCATCCATGTTTTAAATAGTGTGCTTTACATTATAAATCCGAATAAAAACAGCAATTTCTGTCAATATTTCTGCAAAGAACCTTTGCTTTTATCAAGACTAAAAAATTGTATAAAATTGTTTCAACAATTTTTTAGTCTTAATAAAAGCAAAGGTTCTTTGCAGATATATTGACAGAAATTGCTATTTTTATTCGGATTTATAACGTAAAACACACTATTCAAAATTTGAATATTTGTTATAATCAATTCTAAAGCTAGGAAGAAAATGCCTTTCTGTTCAACATGATGGATGGAAGAAACATTATTAAGTATATATACGAACAACTGCTGCATCTTATTACTGTTTGTTACACTGTATAGATTACTTATTAAATTTTTTAGTTGTAAAGTGCACCATATTACGATTTTTTTTTTCATCCTTGATTTCTGTTATCATATATTTAGGACTAATGAACTGATTAAATGTTTAGTTAATGATATAATATTCAAGTAATAATGTTGATTCATTATTCTGTGTTCAAAATTCCACTCACTGTGAGCAAATTTGAAAACAATATTAAATTTAATTTTATCTTTACAGCATTATTTATTGACATTAAAATATTCGAACATGAGATGACATAGTTATCTAAAACCATCTCATTGACTCATTCATAAAATAATCACACCATATAATTATATAAATATAACTAAAATTAGTAAGCATCTAATACTATAATTACTATTAGCTTATATAGCATAAAGCGTTAGGAAGTTAATATCCATCAGTGTGATGCAAAGATTCGTAAATTTATTCATAGTGCTTTAAAAGGCTTCTTAAGTATTTAAATGCACCTTACGACTTCCCAAGTAATTGTGGTTGCAAAGTTGTAATTCTCTTTTTCCTCTCGCATAAAACTAAGTGACATTTATAACTCTTTAGATGAATGTTGGATATATTCACTCTGCAGAAGCATTCAGGTATTCGAGTAGGAAAGTAATTTTCTATTATATGTACTTTTCAAATGAACATTTCGACTCTGAGTGTGGGAAATGGCTGTACTAAAAATAAAAGTCAGGAGTTCTTTTTTATGTTTCAGAGAAGTCGAGAAACAAATAAAGTAAAAGAGTTTTGTTTATTGTATAGGACTTTTTTTGTGAATTTGACAAAAGAGAATTGGCGTGTTTGAAAGATAATAGTTTTCACCATTCACTGAAATGGTGATATTTTGAAGTAACAGCTTTTAGAATACTTCATATAAGCAAAATCATGAGTGTATGAATAGCTGACAGCAGTTCGACGCAATATGAAAAAAAAAAAAGTTATTTTCGACAATAAATGTTTTTAAAATTTTCTTTTACAGAATTCACACATAACTGACCTTTCCTAGCTATTGAAGTTATTACTTTTGAAATAACTTCAAAATAAATAGCAAATTATTATTTGATATACATACTCAATCAATTATATCTATACAGAATGGGCAAAAAAAAGAGTAGAATTAAACGCTGCAGCGTTAATAAAGATGCGACCATACAGACCAGCGTTTTTATAAAAATATGAAAAAATATGAAGCATAAAATTGACACTTATTTACAATCAGAATAAATTGTCTTTCGAATTAGTGTTTTATAGTTTCTTAAACCTGTCTCTAACCATTATCGGATTTATCGATTCAATATTCGTCGAACGCCGCTCGAATTAAAAAAATCGAAACATTTTTGGAATTAGGATAAAATTGCCCTTCGAATAAATATATGGTTCGCTATACCTATCTCTCGCCGTTATTGGATTTATCGACTCGATATTCGTTAAAGTTCGAGCGATCGACTCGAAAATAAAAATGCCGTATGACAGTACCATTCTGAGATTTTTTTTTCTATATACTTCCCTATACCTATCTCTAGCCGTTTAGAAGTTTCTTTTCGCGATGGAAGAACAGACGGACGGACATACCGAGGACAATAGCTGATTTCTGCGCTTCGCTGCAGGTCACCTCTAAAAAAACGGACCGATTTCAAGATCTTATAACTTTTGTACAGAAAGTGGTATCAACATGAAAATCACACCATTTATATTAAACATTGTAATGAAAATTGAATTTTAAAAAAGTGCCTTAAAAAATTCGTTACCCATGGGATTCCTTATGTATTTTACATGAGGCTTCCCGTATAATAACTAGTGCTAAAATATTTTTACATGAATAACTTCTTAATTGATATCGCATATTAATGAGTTATTGAAAACTGCAATTTTATTTTAAAATAGGTAGATTAAAGACAAATTTTGATACCGTGTTAGCTGATAGTTTTCAAAATGGTTAGCTAATTATCTATTTTTGAAAATATTGTTCATTTTCATGAACTACACTAACAATTTTGATCTTTTCATCAAGTAAATAATATATAAACACATTCCTGGAAAAATAATATTAAGTTACTATTGAATATTTTTATGTTTTAATAGAAAAAGAATCACAATATTTTAATCAACAATATTCACTTGGACAATGGGTTTTTCACAGCGTTTCACAATATTCGAATTTTGAAAGGGTTATCGACATTATATTATGAAGTAGCATACGACATTTTAAAGCTAACTAACATCACTTTAAAACAGTAGGTCAATCATCTCAATGTCTCATCTTGTTCTTGAGTAATAAGAATAACCCAAAATCGGTCGGTATATTTTGTCCCACTTTGTATACTGACCATTAAAAATTTGACAATTTCTTGTCAGACTTGGAGAACCTGAGTTCATTCGAGAGCAGCTCTCTGGAAAATAGTTTGAGTAGTTATTGATCGTAAAATTCGATTTGTTTGTTTATCCAGCTTAGTCTCGGGAATCTGTATTTCTTATCCACAGTTTAGATTGCCTCGAATACTTGAAATTTGCCATGCCATATTTATAAAGATATCGGTCTTGGCAAGGTTTCAAACCTATTGTTCAGCTGAATTAATTCTAAAATTTGTAAACTCTTTAAAAATTTGCTTTAAAAACCCCCAAGCATTCACATGACTATTTAAAAATTAGGAAATTAGTAAATCTGATTTTATCTGAATGAATTCAAGAATTAACTTGCTTTTCCAGAAAAACACAATGTTTCAGGACTCCTTTTGACTTTTATGCAATACACATCACATATGCACAAATCAATTGCATTTATGTGTATTTGTGCAAGTTTCCATTCATTGCTATATAAGAGTTCGGGTTTTTGAATACCAAATGTTTTGATAAGAAATAACTACGGTAAGTACGCTTTCAGCACATTGTACGAATTGTTGCAGGTAGTTTTTATAATAAGCTACTAATATTGCAACTTACATGTTAATTTATATAATTATACTTCAACACAGAAAACAGCTTTTTCGTATAGGCGAACTTAGCTCTCCAATAATTTTCTCAAATAACATAAATGAAGGTTTGTTTTATACATTCATTGATGATTAGAACAATCATATTTGCACATTTTGCTAGGTTTATACACTTGAGCAATAATGGTGTTTTCTATTGCTTAGGTTAATTTAGTTTCTCTGTTATTACATAAAAGCCGATATTATATCTGCTTATAGAGGAGATATATTAGCAGATTAATAGTTTTCACTTTATAGTATTCTCTGTTGTTGTTCTTCTTCTGTTTTTTTTTTAATTGTTATACTATTTTGCTCTGTAACCTTTTGTAGTTTAAGGAATATTTAACTGAAAATTTATGAATGTAATTTAGATATTTTCTCTCATATTTTTAGAATAAGTTAAGAAATGTGAGGCTGTCAGATTCTACGTGTAAATTCAAATATGTGTTAATCCTTTTCAATATGTATTACTGTATAGTGTACCGTAAGTAAACTATTTACAGTACCTACCACCTTTGATAACAAAATACTGTTGCGTACTATTTCAACTCTTTTTTTGAAATTTACCAGTCTTCTTCTCTAAACCGCAAAGTACATTATGAAAAATAACCTCCTAAGAATTACTATATTTTATAATGGGAATTAACTGAATGATGACCTCATCTGTTCATGTTCACAAACCTTGGCTGCTGATTCATGGAATAATAGAAGTTTATAGTTGCATTTCGTAAATTTTAACATAATTACACAATGATACTCATAGGATATAAAACAATATTACAGGAATTCAGTTACCTGCTGAAACTGTAATTAAGTATGTAGTTTTTATTTTCCATTACACTGAACTTCAGTAATCCAAATCCAATATCTCGTATTACTTTGTAATGTTCACATTCTGAAAGTCAGAATTTTCAGAATAAAAGAATACAATTTTTTTTAATTAAATCATTATTTGATATAATAGAAATACAATTCTATAAAAAAATTGAACATCAGCTTATTTGCTGAGCTGCAATTATTATAACAAATTGTCCTATCATGTAATACCACTTCAAAATTCAAAAAGTAATTTCCTCTTTTAGAAAATCTCAAAAATGGCACAATCTAATGATACTTTAGCACAAAATAAAAGAAAATATAATGATACGTTGTAATACTATATAATCACCAAATCAACGTAATAAACATAATTCATAACCCAATATTCAAATTCAATAAAATAAATCACCATTAAAAAGGTCCAAATTAATAACCTGTCATTGTTTCTTCAAATGTCCATTAAAGTAGAGTAAAATTCCATATCTAAATGGAGTAATTGGCTTAGTCAAGTGTGTGCTTTTCCATCCATTCATTCTCAAAACAGAGTAGGCTTGCCACTTCAAAAGATTTCAGAGATCATGTTTTCTTCATTACAGGAATATACTTTTCTTTGTATTTTTAAATAAATTTGAAATATATTGTATGGTTATGTTTTTTATTACTTTGTCTCGGATGGGTTAAACGAATGTCGAATAATATTGTAATATAACATGGATTTACTCCAGAGAGAAAAATACTTTTACATGTAACTAAAATTATTTGCCAAATGCTCTTAAATTGTTCTCATTCGAAATTGATTAGAAATAAATTATTCACAAATAACGTTAAATAAATCATTCACAAATAACGTTAAATAAATCATTCACAAATAACGTTAAATAAATCATTCACAAATAACCTTTTGTTGTATTTTATTGTTGAATTATTCAGCATCTATAAAGGAGATGCAAATGATTTTCTTTTCTTATGCTATATTATTTCAAGTTGTTAATAGGTAAATTATCTTAGATCAATATCTTCTAAATATGACATTTGATGCAAGAAACCTCTTTAGGCATATGCAGTAACCAGTCATTAATCATAATACATTATTGACAATTTTTCATCAGGTTAAATAATAATAATAATGAAATAATTTGATTATCATTATTATATGTCTGAAAATTTTTATTTTCTAAACTTATCGAAATCTAAATGAATTTTATCAGTTATTAATTTTAATAATAAAAGAATACATGATCAATTGTTTCTTGAAATCAAGAAACCCTCATCACTTCCACATTTACCAAAGAATATGATTCTATTTGGCAAATATTTTCTCCTCAATTTTCTCAAAACCCTTTTGGTGTTTGCTGGCATCACTGTTGTTGTTGAGAATGAGTTTGATGGTATCCTAATGAGACAAGAAGCAACACGAGAGTTAAGTAAAAGGCGGTCCATCAGTCTGGGAGGTCTACGTGGGTGGGTAGGTGCAAAGTACACCCCCCCTCTCTTCTCTCTCTTGCTCTCTTACAGCATCTTCCACAGCAAATAGAAACAACTCTCTCATTCAGTGATGACTGAAGATAGCGATTATTTATATAATCCAACCAACACATTTTAGATATACCCACCACTTTAGATGAACGACTCAATTTAACAAATAATTATCTCCCCTCCAACCTCTTTTTGGGAGTTTTTATTGTAAGGTTTTTGGACTTTTGGAGAAATTTGCGAATGTTGGTTTGTGCTGTTTTTTTTTTCATTGATGAAATGATTTGAGGGTATTTTGAAAGTTAATTTTATGTGTTTACTTTCTCGGTTTGGGTAGTTGGAGATTTGGTTTTGAAATATAATTTTCATTTAGTAACTTGAAATATTGAAATGAACTGGGTACTTTAGAATGAAAAGAAAGTCATGTTTAAAACTTTAACCAGTTTAAGTGATTATTTTAAATTGTGTTTTTACTTCGTAACTTTAGATATTTGTAATTATTTTGTAAAAAAAAAATCATTGATTTTGTGCTGTATACAGATATCAGTACTGAATGAGAAAATTATACAGCAAGCAGATAAAACAAATCTATATGAAATTTTGCTCAGTTGATGGTGTCCCTACTTATACAATGAAACTGCACTCAGTAAAAGGCTATATTAGCCTATTACCTTGAATGAAAAGTAACCAAAATGAGCAATATGTAATACACAGAAGCCTTGATTGAGTGAATTTTTAACATGTTTTAACCACAGGAAATGTATCAGTATTATTATATAACAGGCCTCCTCTAGAGAAATACAAATTGAGATAGAATTCACAGGCATTTACATTCATTTATGATTTTACAGCAGATTATTCAACATTATTCACGAACTATTACTGTATTACCCCTATTACCAAATGGAAGGCCGAAGTGAGATAGTCCAAAGTTGTATGCTGCTGGGTCTATTATTGTTGGGTAATAAATTGATAACTCTTATATTAGGTTAACTTTTTTTATGAGGCTGTTGTGTACTTAGTTAATACATCACCTAAGCCCCTGGTTAGTTCTGATTTATATTTCATATCTCATGATCCTGAACGATGAAATAACCTAACTTAATTCACAGAAACCGGAGAAAACATAATATACATCGTATATAGTTTTATTTCATATATATAATTAAACTAATGTACTAAAATATTGAAGGATTAAAAAATATTGAGATATTTATAATTTCGAATTACATTATAGCTCTAAAATAAGAAATAGTGGAAGCCCATAGCCTGAGATTGTTCATAATTCATATTCAAGAATGCTCTATATTCAGACACTAATACAGAATTATTCCGTAAATTTTTAAGTTTATTGTAAACTCATTTTCAAACTTGTTACAAAATATTGTTTATTGTAAACTCATTTTCAAACGTGTTACAAAATATTGTAACACGTTTGAAAATGAGTTTAAAATAAACTTGAAAATTTACGGAATAATTTTGTATTACTGTCTGAGTATAGAGCCTTCTTGAATATGAGCTCTACCGAAAATAGTTTTTGATAGGTCAAAAATTTTCCAGTAGATGGCTCAGTTAGCAATTACAAAACGTACAGGGATAAAGATAGAAAAAAAATCTCATGAAATAATTTGAGTACTACATTAATAATAGTGTTGAAATAGTTGTTTAAAGTAATTTAAAAAATAAATATTGATAATAATTTAATATAATTATTACGATCTTTCAATAAATATCGAAATTCTCACTTTTAGACGGAATTCTTTGTTTGCTTGGTTTGAAAAAAGGAATGTTATGTTTATATTATTTTTCAAAAGTGGAATTTTTGTCTAGCCGCTCTTCACATTTAAGTGAAACGTGGCACTGAAATATTATAAATATATAAATGAAACTGAAGTAAAATTAACTGAACGATTTTCTAGCAACAGATTATACGTTATATTATACCAGTATAAGTTACCACCAGTTTTACTTTTCTTTATTTCTTACATTTTTTTAACCATATCTTTTTTAATATCTTATGTATATCACAAATCCTTTTTAACAGAATAATCAAATTCTCGAACTATTTAGAATCAACAAAATTTGTGTGTAATTGATACATTTTTTATTTGATATTCTTTATTATTATATTATTATATTTATTTATTATTGAGTATAATTTTACGAAACAAAAATCGTAACCTTGTCGTAATTTCTTATTCTAAGAGATAGTAATTGCAGTTTCAACTTAGGCTTACAATAAAGGAGATTCCGCTGTCCCCATTTCTGAAAAAATGTGTTTTATTCTGTATATATATGGTTACCTTTTAAAAAAAGTTTTGGTTAAAACTTAAAACCATTGGAAATTTAATAATTAACTATCGTATGTATGTAATTTACACAAATAACTTTTTTTTAATACTTTCCTATCAAGAAATAGTAAATATGTTTGTTTTTCAGTTTATTGCTACTCAGTCTTATTATTTTCATCTGATTTTTTTTTCTCTTTGTGAAAGTCTAGCTTGTATTAATTAATATCAATTTACAAATCACATATAATATATAGAATATTCGAATCATTCAGATCAAGATGATGAATTTTATAGCTTCATCTCGGTTCTGTTAAACAAAAAATAAAAATAGGTTAATTAATTAAAAACACAATGATACTTCCTCTGACTATATAATATTACTTGAGATTCACCATGATTTCAACCCTGAGTTTTCTGGTAAAGAGTTGTCTGTATCGTTGTTCTGTGATTATCTGAATTTTGTTGTCCACCCTTATCAAAGAGATAATGCTATACAGTATAAGAATTTCCCCTGTTACCTGAAATTGTAGTTGATGGTCTCTTAATAGGATGAAATGGAGAGTTAATATGAACTTTTTTCATAATAAAAATTCCTTTTGATGTTCCGTTCAAACATTCAAAGCTTTGAAGTTGAAAAGAGGATACTACCCACGAAACATAATCCTGCCTAATAACTACTCTCACTCTGTGAAATGAATAACATATTTTCTATGTCACTACAAAGCATTGAAATATTATCCCAGTATAGATGGATATTTTTTATCTCGTTTCACTTTTGATGAAGAAATGACGCATTTTTGGTTTACTGTTCTTTTATAATTTATTTTTTCTCAAATACGCAACTTAATCTACATATTTACAACTCAGCATACACTGATAAAAAATTACATACATGGTTTACAACATCAATTTACACTTCACACTTATAACCATGTTTAATATTGTAGCACACAGTCAGTCTCCACAAAAAAAGAAAAAAATTCTAGTATTTGTACAATTATTTTAGGATATACACAGTACAAGCGTAACATCTTCTATGCAATTATAAATAAACAAAAAAATTCACAAATAATCTATCACTGGGGTTTGTTTATAATTTACAACTGGAAAATATAAAATCGTTTCAAACAAAAGCTTCATATTTGTTCCAGAGAGAATAAATCACAAAATGTAAAATAATAAGTAATTGGAACCTGTATGAAAATAGATCTGAAACTTGGAATGAATATTTAATAGAATATATTATGGTGGTAAAAGTCTATTTAATATTGACTATAAAGTCATTTCATTGAAGAGTTCTAAATTTAGTTTCATTCAAACTCCTTTTTCAAGATAAAGTATACTTTCATTCACCATTCAGCACTACGACGACCAGGATTCGAACCTGGGTCTTCTACTTTTTCAGTAGACGTGTTTGCCACTACACCATCATCGTTGCATGATGAAGAAAGTATTTACTAAAACACGAAATAAATAGTTTTTTCATGATATTTTCTACATCATAATTATACAGCCTAACATTCATATAAACTCCACAAATTAAAAGAAATAAAATAACTTCATGACTAGGTTTCTTACGTGCTAAAAGCAATAACACTTAATATTTGTACTTAACTTTTTTTTTCATTACAAAGTTTCAGATCTGATTTCCAATACAGTAGCATCATCTCAAACGATTTTTTTATATATTCATACACTATAAGACATTTTCTCTATGAGATAACTTTTTCATTGTAATTTGGAATAATAATTGTTACTCATCTTTTTCCATGGCAGAATATAATTCTTTGGCTTCTTCAGTAATATTGCCATCTTCATCTCTAATTCCAATAGTACTGTGATTATACAATCCTTGGGCCATTAACTGAAGGGCCAAAGGATTCTTCTGTCCACTTGCTTTCTTAATTTTAGCTCTTTTATTTTGAAACCATATTTTAATTTGAGACTCATTTAATTGGAGATCTCGAGCCAAGGCTTGTCTCCGTTTTTCAGTTAAATAGCGATTTTCTTGGAACTCTTGTTTGAGTCGTGCTAATTGTTCTTGGGTAAAAGCAGTTCTGGGTCGTTTTTCTTCAGGCTTCTTCTCTCGTTTTTTCAACCGACGTGACCTGGGACCTGGAAAGAGGATATGGAGAGTAGTAATTCACCCAAAAAACAAAGGAAGGAAAGAGCTAAGTTAATTGAATTGAGAAAATGGCTGTCAATCATTATTTGTCTCGTTGGGTTGAGGGGGGGGAGGAGAGGTAATAGTTGAAAATGATGTTTAGAACATGACTGTATATGAGTAGGAATGATCATTTAAT
>JAQIWE010003481.1:0-11763 GCA_034698565.1 Campodea plusiochaeta | reverse complement strand
AGTTTATAGTCCCAATAACGAATATTTCACAGCATATTTAAATGTTTTTTTATTTTTAAATTTGATATATTTTCCGACCAGAATGAAATAAAACGTGTTACGACACACGCCCGGAAAGCTATTTCAGTCTTATTATAGCACGAGTAAGATTTTCCGGACGAGCCGATCCGGCCTTGTGGCGTAAATAACTATTATGATGTTTGGAAATATCTAGAAATATTGTTGTTTGATCTCGAAATAACAGAAAATTCTGGCTTTAATTTTTCTTGTAATTAAAAAGAAATAGTTGATATATGTTTATTGTAAAAAAATACAAAAATAACCATTTGTTTTTACTGTAAAATTATATTTTATACATACTGTGATGATTGTTGGCCTGAATACCAATTGAAGTATGATAAAATTCACGTGGTGTCCGCTAATAAGTGTTGATATTAAGACACGAGAGTTGAGACACTTAATATTTGTAACATAAAATCACACGTTTGGAAATATGCAATCTATGATGTTTTCTAATATATTAAAACTTTAAAAATTCGATACCTATATTAATACTGAATACTAATAAAATTTAATTACGTCATTCTTAAAATATTATTATTGGTTATTTCATATACCAACAAAAATTTCAATAATAATATAATACCGTACTAACCGTAGTAGAAAATATAATTATTAATAAAAGTAGCGTGTGCCACAATTTAAAAAAAAATTGTCATTGAAAACGCAATAATCAAAAAACTATTTTTTCCATACCCATTGCAGCATAATATTAATTTTATACAGGAATACTTATATAGCAATATTATTTTGTCATAACAGTGACCGACCTCTCAGTGTAATCCTTCAATATAAGGAAGTACAAAATCTAAAATATTATCGGCACATAAAACTTTTACTTTCTGACAATTACATAACATTCTATAAATTATACTGCTAAACTTACCTTATAAGATTTTTCTTGTACAGGTCCAGCATTAGTTTGGAGTAGGAAAAACAACAAAACTGTCGCACAACAATTTAATACCGGCTTGTACATCTTCTCAACAATATAGTGAACTAAAACTTACAAAAACAACCTCTGATATAACTTCAAAAACCTCTGATATAACTTATTGTTGGTATAAAATGGTAAATAAACAAAAACACAAAATATAAGAGAAAGTCGAGCACAAGGTTGGAAAACAAGTAGTAGACAATAACAACAAAAAATTTCGATCTATTAATTTTTTATACGTACGCACGAGACCGGTTACTTTTCATACCTTATTGTTACATTGTTATTGTATTGAAAGGAAGGAATTTATTATTAGATTGTAATTACTACCAGGACATAAAAAATTGGAGAAAGGGGTTATACAATGTTTAAACGTCCTTTTACACATTAGTTTTGCTTTTTATTCTTTACAAATATTAGCAGAATAATTTATCGTTTCATATATTAAATGAGGTTAAACCATTGAAAAGACCTAAGGTGCTTTTATGCTAAGTGGTGTAAATACATTGTTTAAACAATATATGATAATATTCGACAATATTCGGTTCTGCACGAACCATCCTCAGGTTGATAATAATAAATAGACTAACATCCAAACATATAATTATCACAGCATAAAAATTAAACGTAGTATGAACTGTACCATACAATGCCAATGATCGAGTAATATGGTGTTAGTACTACGTTTAATTTTTATGCTGCGATAATTATATTTGGATTTCAGTCTATTTATTATTATCAACCTCAGGATGTTTTGTACAGAACCGAAACCGGTTGTGTTATAATAAAATACCATCTATATTATGCAGAGTTTGGCATATTTTTCATATACTGTATTAACATTGTGTCTCTGCTTCCATTGTACTACACATTGTTTCGAGTTCCATTCATATACGATAAGATTCTCATATCGTTTTGATATTCTGTTTAGTCTTTACTTTGGTATACATGCACTTTAGCGATAAAAGGTACTTCCCTCCTTAAAATTACAAAGGTTTTTTCAGAAATGAAGAGATCCCTTATTCATTCTATAGTACACTATTTTCATCCTCCCCAATTTTCTTACGTTATTATTTCAAGTTAGATTAGGTGAGGTTCGGTCAGGTTAGGAAAGGTTTGGTTAGGTTAGTTAAATTTTTTGTGTTGGGTAGGTTAACATCCAGTCTCGGATAGGTCAATCTCCATCCTCAAATAGGTCAATCTCCAGAGAAAAAGTTGGTTCTATCTGAAAAACATGTTTCTTATTATGATATTTTATTATAAAATTATCTGTAGACATCCACCAAGGTCATTGCGAACTCAAATCACCATGTGATCAAATGTGAATAGTTTCTCATAAAATAATTACTTGTTTACTTGTGTATACTAATGCGCTGATAAGTTTCAGAATAAACCTTCATATAATTAATCTAAATTCGAGAAAAAAAAATTGTTGTCAAAAAATACTATATATGAAGTTTTTTCACACTATCGTTAGTCTCTATTGGTAACACCAAAAGCAGAATTTTCATCGCGAGTTTTTGCTGCCTTAGTTCTGACATCTGAGTCGTTTTGAGGCACGATAACGTCAGAGTGAAAGCAGGTTACCAATAGAGACTATCCACTATTAAAAAGAAATGTCAACAAATTATATTACTTTTTCTCCACAAAAAATGGAACCTTAAAAGGCAAGCATGATCGGACTTATGCCCGAGAGGAGGTCAAGCTTCCCCGACGGGGGGGGGGGGGTCAAGTAGTAACTTCGATATTATTAATGATATTCAAATTACGAACATTTTTATTTTTTGCCAAAGAAATATCCTGTATTAGCGATGGCAAAGTGGTCAGATTCGCTAAAAAAAATAAGAATCTTAAAATATGTTAGTCCAGACGTCGGTCATTTTTATGCCAAGAAACAAAAAAAAACTCCGAAAATAATAATGTTCTGTTGATAAATATATACATTCACTTTTACATTTTTATCTGCTGTATCCACATTTTTATACTTTCTGATGGTTACTTCTTTGCATTTAAATAGTACTATCATATTATTAATATAACTTTTGATAATATACCTAGTCATCCAATAAGTCAGCAGACTCTACAAGTTAGTGTACATGTTTAATTTACATTGAAATGAAAATGGTATTTTGAAAGGAATTATTTTAACTTTTTCGGGATTTCGATCATTATATTTTACTCCCCGGCGAAGGGTCTAAAGACCTCCACGACGGGGGGTTATGCCCCCAAACCCACCTCTGATGTCACTCAGGCACAATAGCTGACCAAACTTTAACCAAAATTAATGGGATACTGTAGGTACAGAAATTAGATTAATCTATTGTAAATGAGTTTGTACTGTTGGAAAAAGCGAAAAGAAGAAAGTATGGCCGAGAGTCTTAATATTGTAACAAATACATTAATTTATATACCTCTACAAAATCATAATTCGTATTTCGTTAAGCGATCAAAAACAAATAAACGAAAATGCAAAAATAATTGTTGTTTATAAGTATATATTGTTCCTTTTATTGAATGCAGCAAAATCCATTACGGAAATATGAATTCTTTTTTATGAAAAGGACTTGAAAATAATGTAATATTTATATGGCACCTTCAAAAATAATTTCGTGGGTGCTTCCTAGCCAGTAATATTATTTTGACCTGACCCCACGAGAAGAACTGGGTTATATTAATTTATACATTATAGTCTTTAATATAGCAACATTTTTTATTTACGCTGTGTAAACTTTTTAAGTTACAGCTTTATAAAGAATGCTATAGTGCGAAAATTGTAAAAATTTATTATACATAAAAAAAGAAAACGCATGTGAGAGTATTTATCAGAAAAACAATAAAAAAAACTGTGAATAAAAATCATTGAAAAATATAGTAATAATAATAAGAAAAATATTCCGACTTACGCGTATATTCAAGTTATTATTATTTTATGTAATGCGTAAAGAGTGCTTTCTATTTCTCTTATTTTCATTGTATTTAAGTTTTTTTACTTTTACATTAATTTTTACAGAAAACAAAGGGAAAGAGGAAATTTTTCGTTTGTATGTTTATTGTTGTAGCAACCGCTAGGGGTTAAATCATCTAAATATTAACATTGTACTATTACATTGTTAAATTCGCATAATAATTCTACTGCATTATACTGAAGTAGTATATACATTCTTTGCTCATTAGTTTGTATTTAAAATTAACAACATTTTCATCCTACGACGTATTGATCGCTAGATATTGCCAAAAAATTGATTTCGTCAGCCATTTTTTCAAGATGGCGGCCAAATCCGGGATGGCACAGGGGTGCAAAATCAATATGTTGTTAAGAGCCCGATTTCGAAGACAATAAAATTTGTTCCAGCAGTCCCTAATTTTTTTCCTTGTTGAACACTTTACTGACTGGCCTATATTGGATGATATAAAAAATAGATTTTTTTTTTCCTCGTCTCATTAATGATATCTGATAATTATCACAAATGTTTATTAACATAGCAGAAAATTATTCTTGAGAATAAGTGTGAACACGGATGTGATTAAAATATCCAATTCTTAAAAAGTGAAGGTTGTTCAATAATATCATGTTTTAATGAGAAGGGAAAAATTACCAGAAATTCTCAGAATAATAAAAATGTAATTTAATATGATCCTTTCTATGTTGTATTCAAGTTCAAGGTCCAATAAATTACTGATTTTTTGCCGTAGTTTTTCCAAAAAGTTGCTCTTATTCCACACAAAAAAACACTGGATTAATAATTAGATAAACTAAAAAACGTTTCTTGATTTAAAAAAAGGTTTCTTGATTTAAAAAAATATTTCTTGATTTAAAAAAAGGTTTCTTGATGTCTCCTATATAAAAATAATATTGCTGCAAAATTCTATATCCAGAGGATAAACGACGTTGTAGGTAACAACAAGAACTAAAAATGTGTTATCACCGATTCTTCAGAACTTTGAAATACTTGCTATTGCTCTATTACCTTTGATATTAGTGCTATAAGAAATTTAAATTTCTTACAGCAATTTAACTGTAAAAAATTGGTGTGATTTGAGTTAGTAAATTCCCTGTAAGAAATTTGCCATGATTGATTTCCATTTTTTTCTTCATAATGAAACTTTTCTATATTCAACAGATGAAGTACATGATAAACATCCTGCATTCAGCAGTAGTATACATCCATCTACAACTTGCTAAGTTTCTGGGAATGACCTACTCTTTATACAAAATCTTACGAAACCAAATTGTTTAACCCATCAAGGGTGTTTCTGACATCCCAACAATTGATAATCCTTTGTTGACTTATTTGTTTTCTTTGACCAACTTCCGAATTGTATAGAAAACACCCAGTTTGAACAATCCAAATAAGTGGTCAACAATGGGATTACCTGTCAAAACAGTTTGAAGACATAACCAGTTTAGGTCCGTAAGATATTGGAGGCACTATAGGGTAGGCAAATCTACAACATCAATTGGCAAAAATTTAATTTCTTTGGTACTTTTGTCTAAGGGAAAACATAATTTATTATTACTGTAAGATTTGAAAGAAAGTAAACAGAAGAAATTCTATCTTCAGTATTAAAATTGTTTCCTGCAGTATATGCAACTTTCTTATCTTTCTTGCATAATTATAATGGTGAAAAAGTGTGTGAAATACTTAGGATATTTCTCTCTTACGGTATATCGGAAGAGGAATGGAAAAAAATGGACGTTCAACATAGAAGTTCTACTCCTTCAAAGGTTATAGCTATGAACACAATTTAAGTAACGGCGACAAAAATTTCCGACAGGGTAAAGAATAGTAATATAATGCATAAAAATCATAACTCTAATTTTTTTCTACTATAAAACTGATTAAATATTTCGCTTTTCATAAAAGTTATACATTATTTTTCCATTAAAAAAATTGTTTCTTTGGAAGATTTTTCACACTCATAGTTTCAATACATTTTCCAGTTATATACTGCATTATATGTAGAAG
Source organism: Campodea plusiochaeta (assembly GCA_034698565.1). NCBI lineage: Eukaryota > Metazoa > Arthropoda > Diplura > Rhabdura > Campodeidae > Campodea > Campodea plusiochaeta. The sequence continues at coordinate 5,799 of JAQIWE010003481.1, read as the reverse complement.
GGTGTCTCATTAAAATCTATACCATTTGATTTCAACATAACTTTTGAACCAAAAGATGAATTCAGATTCTGTAAACAATAAATCAAAAACGAACTCAAAACGTTTTAAACTTCCAAATTAAGTATATATGGACCACGAGAGCAGTAACACATTTTCAGTGCATTTTTGTTATATATATTCGCTGATTGAACTTCAGACTTGTCGACAAGTTTGACGGTACATGGATACTCACACTCATATGGAAAGACAAAATGCTTATTCATAGTTCTCTCAGTTACTGCTTATTGAGTGACTGAATCACTTGGTTCAGAGTTTTTTTTAAACAATCGAGTTTATCAGAAATTCGTATTATGATACCTAATATTAATATTATGATAGCTCTGTCTACAAACACATCTTATGAAAAGACAACCAGATTAGTCGCAACAGTCACGTCAGTGCCCAGTAGACAACTGATATCGTCAGATCCTGTGAACTCCTTTTATTCACCGTTTCTCGGATAGGTCCCCAATTTTATCTTAGATCTTTTGTTTAGTATCTTACTGAATTACTATTATTGGTATTATTTGGAATTTAAAACACTCTAAAAGAAATTATTAAGTGCAGAATGGGCAAGAAAAACAATCGTTGTGAATAAGCAAGGAGCTGCCAGTAGAGCTATTGAATGTAACGCAGATACGGCTGAAAATTTTCTATCACTCTGAGGTGGACATTCATTTGTCAATTTTCATTTACTGTTTATAGAATCTGATTTGCTCATTTGGTTTAAAAGATATGATGAAATGAAATGATTTAGTTATCTATGGAACACTCTATATTATGTTCATATGTTGATTCATAGCGTCACGCTGACTGGACTGAGAAGTGTGTACTTGGCGAATTTCAGAATATATGGTTTTAAACCCTCAATCAAATTTGGTTTCATTGTCTCCAATAATTCATCTCCATTTTCATTTAAAAGATTATTCACTGTTTCACCTGAAATAAAAAAAAGGTAGTTATTTGAAAATAATATATCGGAAATACTGACTGATACAACTATTATGTTATTAGTCGATGAACTTTACGTATTACTTGTATTCTGAACAAAAAAAATCTAAATGCTCCCAACGCAAGAGCATTGGGCTCTGGTTCTGTTATTTATGGATGATTCTTTTTTTGGCGTTTGTTTAAAACCCCAGTGTTTTTTTCTATCTGTTGATTTTACTTTTTTTAATTATGAGTATGCCGGAACCTTTAATAAGAGTTAGTGAATTTGACTACCTTAATTTAGTGAACCATTTGCAAGTGCTTGTGTAAAATGATGTACCTCTTTAATACAATACATTAATAGAGAGGTACAAATTATAAACTTAAAGGGTCATTATTTTTCAGCGTGAAGTCCCGATTTCCAACACAGATTAAAGATCCCTTGAGAATCGAGTACAATAAAGAACAAAGAAATTGAAACGGGACTTGTGTGTTGGAAAATGGGACGTCATGCTAAAAATATTACAGGTTTAAATAAAACTGAAAAAGCTAATCTATTTTCCCTTTAGACAGACATGTGGAAATCTATCCCTGAAACATCCAAGACAGAAAAATGAGATATTTAACAGAATAATTACTGCCAAATAAAACTCTGCACCAAATGATATTACTGGAGATTGATGATCTTTATAATTTTGAGTTAATTACTGAATCATAAAAATGCTTTGTGTGTTCTAAAATTAAATTATGTCAGAATAAAGTAAAATCTGTACAAAAAATATAAAACGAAGATATTTTTGTTTGAACCAACTTTTCTTCTGTGCAGTACCATGACAATTATGGCTCGGCTTTTCCTCAAAATTAGTGCATGAAAGTTTATTCTTATATCGGAAGTTCTCGAAAAATTGCGTATTATATTCAGCTATCAGTTCGATAAGAAACACTCTTCCATTGTACCTTTAATATACCATTTTATTTCAGAATTCTCAGCGTCAAATTTCTTTTCATACCATTGCATTATAGCAAAGTGATCAACTATTATAAAATATTGAATTTCTTATAAATAACAACTGAAAATGTTAAAACATGAATAGATTAAATTTATAAGATATATAATGTGTTTTATAAAGTAAATAGCGCAATGAAGTTTTGTTTACTATTTTGTTAAAAAGTGAAATTTATCAATAACACATCCAACTTTTATCATATATTCCTAAAGGGGTATATTTTTCCTGCGGGAAGCCATCTTTTCCAACACAGGTTAGAGGTCTCTTGGGAAAGCGAATACAATAGAGAACAAAGAAAGTTAAAAGGGGATCTGTGTGTTTTAAAAGATGGCTTCCAGCTGTAAAAAAATACAGGTTTAAAACAATATTCTGCTGCTTGATTTAAAAAATTACGTCTGTAAGATTAGTAACTTCGCAAATATTCGTGTCTGATCTCCCGTTACCCTCTCTAATGATATAACGTACTTAATATTTGGTCATCCTTGAACAAATTGTTAAATCGAAATTTCAAACCTCCAGGATTAAATTCAACTTCAGTGATATGAAAATTCTCAGGTTGGCCGTTTTCATTCACATTGTAAGTTAACACAGCTCGCTCAACAACATCATCTGTGAAAAGAGAAAACTCATTATTGAACAGGAGATATTGATTATTAAACAAAATCTAGAAATAATAAAAAATTGATTGTTTCTTATTCATAGGATCTTCCCTACTATTTTTTTTTGTTTTTGAATTTTAAAACTATTTAAAAGGAAACATCTGGTGACATTTATACTTTTTAAATAGTACTATAAAGTAAATTTTGCATTTGTTTGTTTGGATATGACTATGAGAAAATAAGTTCGATTTCTGCAATTAATAAATAGAATATTTCTGTAATGGTATTTAAAGAGGAATATTTTAGTGACTTAGAAATACCCCGTTTACAGAGTTTGAAAATTAGAATCATAATTTTGAAATTTCATAGATGCAAGTCCCATGAAGTCATGTTATTTAGACTGATTGGGGGTCACTGGGACAACTGGTTAATATGGATCACTGCTGGTTCATCAATCATGGGTCACATACAGTTGACCCATTTACTCAGACGACCCCGTGTGGCCTCTAATTACCATAATCAATTAAAAAGTATCAGAAAATAATTTTTTTTCTTTAATTTATTAAAATGTCTATTATGAGGTAGCCTTTGCTCCTGTTCCAAAAGCAACATTTATTGTAATTATGATTATAACTGGAGTGATTCAGCAGTCATTGCAGTCATTTTGGTGACTGAAAAGCTCATTGAGTTCTGGGTCAATCTGTCAATTATTCTGGGTCAATCTGTGTCATTGTGTCAAACTGGAAAATTTGGTCAACAGTTTTCTGGGTTACTGAAACAAAATATTTTTTGACCCAATCCATCTCTGTCACAAGTCACTTAATATAATACTTTTAATTTTGCTTTATTTTTTATATTAAAAGAAAGTAAATATGGCAAAGAAGAATAAACTACAAAACTGAAACTAATTTATACCATCAGGTATAAACCATTTATAACACAAATAGTACCAAGTGATTACTTACTAAATACTAGCCAATATGTTCCGTTTCCTTCAATAGTTATAAATGTAACTTGACCATCAATTTTATATCGTCCATTTATTTTCAGTTCAGGATATTCAACGATACCTTCGATTCGATTGTTTGCAAAATCAATGCTGAAACAAACAAAAATATATTAAAATTTTTGTAATTGTAATTCACGAACAGTAATGTTTTATTACAAGAAACCTTTTACAAAATGTTTTTTTATATAATTAGGTTGTATAATCATTTTATTGGTAAGTTAAAGATCCTTGACAGTTATATAACGTTAATTTGAACTAAAAAAAAGTGCTGGGTTAATTTCGAAGGATTTGCCTTCAGATCAGTCTGGACATCCTTTTGTGCAATGAAGTTTGTTTCAGCAATCATGTTGATCATCATGCAAATGTATTGATTGATATAACAAACATGTTTCAAATAAATCAGTTTCTTACTCGAAAAGTTTCAGTTTTAAGTCTTCTATTCCTCTCACAGTTATATCAGATAAATAAATGTCAAATTTAATCTGTCCATTAGATGATACTTCAGACATCTGAACCGGTTCAATTCTAGATTCTTCTAAACCTGGAAAATACAAATAACATTTTAACTAATTCAAAATTATTTTCAATGAATTAAAATTTCTTCTATATATAAACTATTAAAACTAATATAATCCGGTGTAAGCAGAAGCAGCATAACGTTCGTAATATTTGTTAGAGTTAAAGTTTTAAGGAGTTTAATGACAATTAAGACATTAGATATTCAGAAGTAATTTTAGGGAATAGGAGTTTAGAAAGCAACAAAGACAAGTTTGTGTCCTGCTCACTAAAAAAACACAAGTTGAAGTATCATGGGACTGCCGATCGGGGAATTCCCTTAGGTATTAATGCCACTTCTGGCGAGAATTAGGGGAACTCGAAAGGTGTTGAGGCCATACGAGTAAGGACGAAAGAACAAGCAAACATACTGATGAGAAAGTTTTGTAATATACTAAAAATAATGTGCAGTAACTGCAGTTCCTTTACTGTTAACAAGCTGTTTTAGTAAAGTCATTGTAATATTATCTTACCTCTGATAAAAGCAAATTGAATCTGAGTTAGTCTGTGTCACTGGATTGGTCAACTGGGTCACTTAATTTTACTGGTCACTGCATCTTGGGTGACCCATCAATGCCCCACTCTGACCCGAGTGACCTCAGTTGGCCACTTGGTCACTCTGGTGGGTCAACTGGCTCAAAGGGTCAAAATATTTGTGACCTAGTTTATCTATGATTATCTGATAGAATGTAAGTAGAGCCCACTGACCGCGGTCTAATATAATTACTCACATATTATACTATTTATAACTTTATGAATGAAATTCATTCACAAAATTGGGAGTAAATCCAACGAAAGTAAGTGTTAACGAAAGTGAGTGAGTGTTACCGGAAGTAAGTGTTAACGATTCAATTGTTTATTTTTCATATTAGTTACTATTTCATGAACAAATTTCATTTCTAAAGTTGTGTAATAATAATATGAAAACTGGATGATTAAACTGGACCTTGATGGATAGAGGGGCGACTTCCCCTGCCAGACTGGGCTTTAGTGAAAACAACAAGGTCTGCAAACCTCAAACAGGAGTGATTTGATATTGAATAAAATATGCCTATTCTAAAAAAATAAAACATGTCTCTCTTTTTAGCAGAGCAGAGGCATGTTTTATTTTATTCAGATTCAAGATTATACACCTCAGTATGTTATCCAATATATCATTATAGATTTGATATTGACCTTAGACTATTTCAATTCTATCCTGCAAGTTTCATTATCCTCTGATTATTACATCGTTGAAATTAAGTGGAGGTTTTCAATATAAGTAGTCACAAGAGCACAATCATGCTGGTCAAAAATCCAGCATCGTGTTAACTTTGAATTTTAAAAGAAACTGAGTAATGCGGATACTGAATTTTGTCTGTTGTTTTCTCTACCCGAACATAATTATCGGTTGGTATAATTTTTTTTCCTTGGCGTTTTGGGGTCTTATCTCAATAATTAAACAGAAAATATCCGTAAATTTTCAACTTTACTGCAATATGTATTTGTTTTTGACTTTTTGTTTATATTCCTTTAACTGTTTTGAAATTTTATATATCGTTTGATAATGACTTTGTCTTAAAGTTGAAAGTTTACGGATATTTTCATATGTAATATCACAAGAGCTATGAGTATTATCAATAATTTGCATTTTGTTTACAACGAGAGGTATAAGCTAGCA
>JAQIWE010003480.1:0-11763 GCA_034698565.1 Campodea plusiochaeta | reverse complement strand
CCGATATCGTAACTACTGATAAATTTCCAATATGTCGTAGGGCCTAGGCCTATTTATTCGATATTGAAGACATTTTTTATTCGAGTTCACAATGTCTATTGACAAAGCACCCTTCACAATAAACAATTTTATTATTGTTTTACGTGTTTTAAAGCAACAAATGATACTTTACCATTACTTGGCTCTTATCACAGCAGATTTTGTTTCCCTCTGACTCAACAAAGAACACAGTATAATAACAGAGAAAATTAATATTAACGAAAACCCAGTTTGATATATAAACCAGTTTACTGAAACTGCTCCAATGAAAATTATGAAATGTCATCAATACTAAACTAGTTTTACTTGATTATATTTTAAATTGTGACAATAATATTTAACGTAACCACATCGTAACAATTTAGTTGTCTGCAACCCTAAAATGAAGGAACGTTGTTTTAATATTGAAAGGAACAAACATGATAACGTCGAAGAAGGAAAAAACTGAATAAAAATCATTATGAACTTTTTGATCCCCCAGCAGTTTTTCCCTTCCGTTCCATGAGTATAAACTTCAAGTATGCGTGAACCACTTTCCATCCACATCTCTTTCATAATTAAATTTACTTCAACCTCTTCCTTGGCTTGTAATATCATAATGACACTCTTTTTCCCAGCGGATGCAAGCAAATACAAACATTATATTCAAAAGATGTCAAGGAAAGGTCATTTGATTTTTGAGTGAGGTAAAGAAAGGTTATCTATTCGTAATAAGGGAAAATTCTATGTGCGTGCGGTCATTTATTATATTTTATCGATGGCTACGAAATAAATCGAAGGTGACGTAGTTACCGACGGAATGTTTCTTCAAATGGTTTACGATAAAAGGTGGAATAAGTTATGAAACCATGCGAAAGTAGATTGTAATACAGTACATAATTTATATGACTGTTACGGGGTTTTATACATTTCCAGTTATTGTATCATACAAAAATGTGTAATCAATTAATTAGTAACTGTAATTAATATTCACTATAAGTTACTCTAAAACACACACCAAAGTTAAAATTTCTTTATTATTGAAGGACCGTTTAATTTTTTTAATCGCATTTTTATCAGTCATGAAGTACTATTTTACCACGGTGTCCCTTGGAGAATATCCGAATCATTATCTCTCATAGCATTTTAATTATAATGTGAATTGGCAAAACACTATTAAAAAAACTACATCTCTACGTTCTTGAATCTGACTAAAATACAGAAATATAATTAATATTATATCACATTTTTAGTCTGTTTGTACTCCGCCCCCTCGAGTCAGTTGAAGTCATTCTAGGTACATCAAGTACGCTAGATAAAAAATTACCTCAGTTGAGTTTACAAACTATTTCATGAAGAGTAGATCTATTATATATGTAGCCTATTAGTGTTATTAAATAGATTATTATCGGAGGCTCGGTGCCTTATAATAAAAATAAATACACGTAGGTTTTAGAAATAAAATCAATCTTTCAGCAGGTTAAACCAAAACTAATTTTTATCATCGATTCTTTCAATGAAGTGAACTAACCAAAAGATAAATCCTCGAATAAATCAGTCACAAAAAATATACGAGAATGTTTTGCATGAAAGTATAAGAAAGTTCCTGAGGACATACCAGATGGAAATAAAATAGTTTATATAGATATTCTCTGACCTTTCCAATTGAAAAAATATATTAATTCGAATAAGTCAGTAAAGGCAAAGAAGATTCCGGTACACAAACTCAATATCATAAAGGAAAATGCATCATGTGCTTCGTGTTTTCTGATAAGGAATCGGTTAGAAAGTTTATATGATTTGTTACGGAGCATATTGACACCCTTTGGTGGACTTCAAATTCAATTTATGAGAGTGGAACGTCTAAACAAAATATTATTAAAAGTGATTCCTCTCAAATCAATCATGCAACTAAATAATTAACACTATGATATACTGAAGATTATACTCGAACACTGAAAGGAAAGAAAACTGGAAGTGAAACCACAAAACGTAATTTTATTCGTTCTCGCTATGATACAGCAGAGCTATTTAAAACACGGAGAAACCTTTGGAAAACTGTAAATAATATAAAATAGAATTCGAAAAAAAAAACATGCAATATTTCGAATTTTATGAAATTTCTCAAAAGATCAAATTTAAATTTCTCCACGAGGGATAACAAGTTACCAGCCACTGCAAACGAATGCGATCATAGAGTATTATCAAATAGGCCTAATATTTATATTGAAAAAAAAAATCTACTTTCATAGAACATCATCTTTGTAAGGTAGCCTACGGTACCAAATCTCTGAAATGTAGATCAAATTATAGATAGGTTTATCAATACTATGGTGTTAGTCGATCAAAAAAATTGAAATAATACTATGAAATTGTGTTCAATAAATATAATTAACACTTTAAAAATTCATAGACCCTATGTTACTGTGTATAATATTGTAACCTAATTAAGTCTATTACTTTCCAATCAGCAAAGCATGGTTTCCTGTATAGCTGCCTGCTTCCGGGAACAATGTGGTGATTACACAAGCAAGCGTGCGTACAAGTCAAAGGTCTGATTGTTAGGTATTTTTAAACAGCGGATTTCAGGTACATAATAAACACTTCAATGATATTCAATGAATTTGAACGTTTTTAAATATTCAATGGTTCTGTCATGGGAAACAAAAGCAAAGTATTGTTTTAATAGTACGATTTCTCCGTTATGGTAATGTTTTTTTTTTTTTTTTTTTTTTTTTGCGAGGCTGTTATCGGTTTCGTGCTTTAAACAGAACGGCTTACTTACTTTACTAATAGAGCTACGACGGTATTTATATTAATAACAGTTTTAATTAAACTGATTAGGCTACATAAAAATAACATATCAAAAAGTCCAAGAGTTAATCGTAAACAGGAATTATATTTTTGTATTGAAGAAGTTTTAAAATGATAAAATTATAATTCGCAATAATTTTATGTAGACTAGGCCCTATTTGCTAACGTGGAATAGTTTCTATCATGCTTCCAAATCCCAATGAAAGACGAAATGATGGAAATCTCATTTCTATTTTTAATAACAAAATCTCTCCCTGAGTTCGAGGGAATCTCCAAATTAAAAACTAATTATTTAAAAAAAAACTAAAAATGTTGGTGCTGCAAATTTTATCTAGGCTAATAACCAAATACCAAAAACGATATGCCAATTATTATGGCCTGTTATTCTGTCCAATTATTTTCGACTTCAATGAATAAAATATGGCACATCATTATTTACGTGGTTCAAACTATTAAAAATAAAATTTCCCACGTCTGTTGAATATTTTCGAACACTTTGTTTTACTGTGGGGGATTATATTTAGCACACTTTCACAATTTTTATTTTATTCACACCCATGCAAATAGTTGGCCTCCCTCAACAATATCAATATTAACAATACAAAAGCGTCAACGATGATTTTTTTTCTCCATTCGTGTCAAGTAAAGAACGGTGAGCTGAAAAGACGCTTGAAAGAAATTCCGTGGACTTAAATATCGTTTAATCTCCGTTTAAAATCAGAAACAATTTCTTAATATGAATAAATAGGCAGGCTGTCACGTTCTGATTAATAATACAAAATATAGTAAATTTACAGGCTATGCCACTTCGAGAAATAGTTGTTTACAATAAACATTGAGATACACTATAATCTTATCGGGAGTTACTCACTTCCGTATCTCGGAATACAGAAGTGACCGTATTACGACGTATTACACCGTATTTGTGTATATATACTGTACCCTTCTCGCAAACATAAGACCAAAATGTATTTAAGAAAATTGACGATTTTGACAAGAGAAACTTTTCTTTACAATGGTAAACAACGGCGATCCCTTTGTATACCCTTTTGTTAGGAAATTAGAACTGTCAAAATGAGCTAAATACATTTGGGTCTTATATTTGCGTGCGAGGTATAACAGGCGTATTGCACTGTATTACAGCGTATTGCACTGTATTACTGAGTATTGCACGTTATCACCGTGTGTACACGATTCTTCTCTTGCTTGCTCCTCTCCATTTTCATCTCAAATATTATTAAAAATATGAACCACGATTGGAAGGCGTATTAAAGCACGGAGATTTTACATGCATCTTCATAAAACACACGATTTATTCGCTCAAATCAGGATTTATTAATAATATCAAAGAACAAGTTCTGTCGATAAGATTTATTAATACGCGAGAACAACTTCTTCCAGTAAGTTCTTGCCACGTAGGAGCTGACAATTATAAATCTACACATTCCTATTTCATGTTTTAAGAATGTTTCAAGAACAGTACCTTGAGAGAAACAACGAATCTTTTAAGTTGAATTTTAAATGTAAAACAATATTTTAATACAAATAAAAGAAACTTGCTCTGTTACGTAAAAATTATAAAATGCACTATTTGAAATTCTTAGTTTAGCATAGTTTTTAAGTGCGACAGTTTTGGGTACGTATGTGGCCACCTGGTACAAAGAAAATAGACTAACAATAGACTTATTATGACTGAGACTGTTGACCATGCTGTAAAAGTGTAGATACTGACTTCAGTGATTATGATGCTACTGAACGACCGATGTCTTACCGATAAATCTTATTTTACAATTACTCACAGCCATACTTGTTGATACTTGATACTAAGTTGTAACACTTATAAGTAAATAAGTATTCATTTATAAATCCTCTTTATCTTTATTTGAAAACACTTTAAGCGGAACGATGACGTAATCCATTAATCCCACAAAAATACAAAATCAGTAATCTTGTAAGGTCAAATTATGAAACGTAATTTGTGTGTATACAATTATTCTAGAATACTCAACTATCAAAGTATTGTGCTATATTACTGCTATAACCCTAGGCCTAGTAGGGAATTTTTAAAAGTTTCATTTTCATAAAAAAAATCAATCTGGGCTTGTACCGGTAAGAATATTATGTTTATTATTTAAACTTTAGTACTCAAGAGGCCTCGTGATTTTTTTTTTCTTCAGGGTAGAAAAAATTCTAAGATTTAAAAAATATATATTCTGAGAAATGCTAGCAGATTGCTGAATGCTGACCATAAAATAGTCACAAAATCTCCGGAAACAAAATTAAGTTGAATTTTTGTTTTCAGTAAATAAGCTAAGATTCAGTCTCTACAGTTCCTACTTAGTAAAATGCATCGTTGGAGAAATTTCAAACAATATTATAGTATTGAGACTACAACACTAGGCCTACATCCTTTTAAAAATGGCGAGTGTTACAAATGCTCTGTGAAAGCAATCCATTTAATGTCAATAGAGAGTGGAAGAGCCAACAAAACATGGGCTAGTCCACTGCCTGTAAAACTCCGTTATGTAACCGATAGCAAAACATACACATATATACATTCTGCAAACATACACAAGTAAAATAAACTCATGGTTAAAAGTATGGCACCGTGTACTCTTCAGAGAAAGGTACATTCTCGATATTTTGTTATAATTGAAATTTGTAAGTTATAACTATGAAATAGGCCTGACCTCCAAATCATTCGAGTTACTATCATACATAAAAAACTTATTAGGCAACATTTGATTATTATTAATTAACAGGGAAATAAAATAAACTAGGTTCATTTCTAGATCAGTTCACAGTTCAAGTCTACAGCACCATAGATTTTTTTCCGATTTATTACAAAATTTTATAAATAAAATTAATTATCTCCATTCTCAATAATTATTAATATAATCTGCATCTATTAAAAACTTCGTAGTATTATTGAACATAATATAATTAAAGTTAGATTAATATTTCAAGTACAAAAACAGCCTTAATAGTATATTTTTCAACTGAGAACTGGAAAAAACCGTACATTTTTTGCTGGAATACTTAGACAAATTTATAAATCAAATCAACCAGTGTAAATGATAATCCCAATATAAGGTCAACATCATTTTAGAGTGTGACAGTAATTATATTTCAAACCCCATGCAGGTTATTTGTCTATTTCTCGTCCATGTAAAAATGTCATTTTGTTGTAAAATCAGCATATTCTGATATTACGGAAGCAAAGTAAATAATGCGAATAATATAAGTATATAACAAGTCAGTTTTCTTATGCATTTTGTCATTTTTCTCGGAAGGTATGTTACGTCAGCGTGTCCAAGTATAAATCAATATCAACAGCAGGGACCAAAATCGAAAGTTTTACTGATTCATTCCTTCCTCAAGGGAATTGTACAATTTGCTGCTTTTTTTCGCGAAAGAAGTTGAACAAGTACTAGAAGTAGTTACAGGTAGAACATGTCTAGTACTTTTTATAAATATACCGATTAGTTCGCGGACTAGGAAAAACTAAAGACGAAGAAATAGCCATCTCCGAAGTAAGAATAGAAAAACAGAAACATTTCCCTTTTTTCCTGGATAATAAGGGGATAATCATTATAAAATACTAGACCTTTACAATCATTAATTTATAGCCTATTCTGATCTTCAGATTCTACGAATTAAAATTCATGGTAAGATTGGTGACAATGGTCAACAATTAAGGCTATAAAAAACAACCAGTCGATAATTTTACAAAAAAAAAATTAAGAAAAAAAATGCACAGACTATCTTGAGTTTATTAAAATTTCAATTTTAATTAATAAAAATTTAAATGCAAAATTCCTCTCGGTCACACTTATTCCATTTTCCCTTGAAATCTATTCCAATTTGCCCTCTCTTCCTTCCACCCAACTTCAAAGTGGATCAGGAAGGTAGTAGGAGGAAAAGAACGGAGATGAGATCGATCAAGAAAATGTCATTCACTACCTCTCTCTCTTACTCCGCCAACTCTTTTCTCGCAACAGGTTGTCGTACAGCGCAGCCGCCAAGCCCTCATTTTACGCCGGGAGGGCCTTCATCATCGCAAAACTAATTACATCACTTGAGATTAAAAAACGCACCCTTAAATAAGTAAAACACCGCTATTGCATGCTGGGAGACGTCGGAAAGGCGTAAGGTTATAATGTGTTTGCTCCAATAAGCTCTGCTGTGGTTTTGGAAGGGCATAAAAAGATTCCAGAAACTGTTTGTAACTAGGTCATGTTACACTTTGATCGTTTACGTCTTGTTACCTTCATTTTTCACTGACATAGTTTTCATTGAAGATTTCTAAAAATTCAATTTTGGTGAAGAACGTATTATTCTCAGATTACTGAACTTCTTTACTGAAGCATGCTGCATAATTATATTAGTAAATCTATTCGAAAATTGCATTTCATATATAGGTTGCTAAATCAGGATACGGTTCGTTGCAATCAATGAAGTAATTGGGTAAAATACATCAAACGTAATTCATGTGAATAGGTCAATTATGATCTTGTCGTAACGTTTTCTCATCTGCAATTTAATAATATTATTTAATAAACCTTTCATATCCCCAAATAAAAGCTACAGAACCAGAAGAAATACGTATTCTAGAAACATTAGTAACTGGAACTGGGTCATGTTTCATTTTGATGGAAGATTTTACCTCGTGTTCTCAGCACGGACAATCTGTCATGTATAAAATGAAATGGATAGCTAAAATTCATTTTCAAGAGGAAGGTTAGAACTTTCAAATATTGCTGATCACTCGTTTATAACTTGTTTTATTGTTGGCCTATAGTAATATTTGCATTAAAAAATAGTAAAATAATATAGTATTGTTTACTAATTATATTAGTTCTCTTTAAAATATCTACGACAGTATAACATCCTACAGTATAACTGATGCTGGGAATTTTATTATTATTATCAATTAAATTATTTTCTGCCTAATACAAGCTACATAAAATATTACTGACCGCGACTATGCTACTATTAGCAAACATTAGTTTGCTATGACAACAAAATATTTTGACAACAAATTTCTGTTACAAATGAGACGAAATCTAAATAAATAATCACACTGTCTGCAGCTCAGAACGTTATTTGACTTATTTCCCAAATTAAAATTGGAAAATAACCAAACTCTCTCCCACCCACCCCCCTGCAATAAAATCCCGGATATGGAATTTCCCTTACATGTACTCGGAACATTCAAACGGGAAATTTCAGTCGTACAATTCTATATTGAAAGCACCGGATAGATAATTTGTAACAGGGATTTTCACTATTTTAAAGTAAAATAATATTTCAAAATTTTATGATGATCTGAAAAATCATGTTCATTATAAAGGCTGTCCCAGATATAGAGGCTAACGCTAATTATAATGAACAATTTGATAATAGTGCAACTGCGAAAAAAATTGTATTTTTTTTTTTTTTTTTTTCAAGGGAGAGCTGCATCTTCCAACACACATAAGCCGTTTTACTTTCTTTGTTCTCTATTGTACTCGTTTTCCCAAGAGACCGATAAGTTGTGTTTGAGAAAAGATGGCTTCCCGCTGGAAAAAAATACTCCTTTAAGAAAATCTCCTCTCAGGATAAAAATAAAAAATAGTTCATGATTATCAAAATAATTATTATGAGGGTAAATAAGCAATAAAGTGTATAATTACATTAAACAAGTTAAATCAAAATCTTGACCATTTTCGCCGATTTAATAATCTTAAAAAAACATTATTTTATGCAACTGGGTCTTGTTAGCTGGGCAATATTTCCAGCCTAATATAGCCTATCCCTACATCACGAAAATGATTATAATTTATAAATAAATGTCTAAAATTAAAGACGTATTTTTTCCAGCGGAAAACCATCTCTTCCAACATAGCTTATCGAGTTATCGGTCTCTACGGAAAGCGAATACAATAAGATGACAAAGAAAGTAAAACGGGATATGTGTTGGAAAAGATGACTTCCCGCTGGAAAAAAATACAGGTTTAAATCCAAATTATCCACGATAGGTTACTAGAGTTTATTTACACAATAGTCAGTGCACTGCTGAATAGTGAATAATAAGTTTCTAGCCACATAATTATCTGTTTGTAACCACAATATTTCAACTGGAAAAGTTTGGAATGGTCATTCCACCAAAGAACCCTTGGAACTGGTTGGAAGAAAGAAATTATACACGACTTCTACGACGAATATGATTATAGCTTTTCAGTCTATGTAGGCCTAATAAAATAATGATAAAAATATTCAATAATATAAATTTAACATTTTATGCTGGCTGAAAGTCCGAACTATCTGTTGGATTGTCGGCAATCAGTGGAAAACTAAAATATTTTAATATTCGATTGGTAGATTATTGACTTTATAATAATCTTCCAATTTTTTTGTCGTTCGTCGACAACAAATATTCATCCTGCTGTTCATGCTCCTTAGAATGATTTTATAAAATAATAATAGGAAGCACGATTTAATCTTGCATGAATCTTTGTTTATTGTTTTTAGTGATACAAGTAGGCAGCCTATATTCATTTAACTTCATTCTTAAATTATCAATTTATGAAATTTAAATAGGTCTAGGCCTAGGTTTATTAAACTTAAATAGAACGTAAGGAAATATGTAATCACACGTATATTTGCTGCCTTTGTTTATAAATATATTTGAAATAGAACCTAACGACAGTAACGACTAACGAGAGTCAGTTTGAACGCAGTTTGTTAAAGTACACAACAAAAATAACTTTGTATACATCACGTAGGTTGTATTGTAGGTGTTCTTCCAAAGAGTTTATAATTTTCTTTCCACAAAAGGAAGAATAGTATCACGCTGACAACTAATGTTTACAGCAGGTGTTGCCATGGTAAATTATATTTCAAGATAAAGTGACAGGCTAAACCCTGTTTTGTGACAGTATTTTACTATTAACATAGTCGTCAGGACTATTAAGTATGTAACCAACTCCAATATAACATTTTCCTTGTAAAACAGTCTCAGCTACAAGAAGATGAATAATTGAATTCGAATGTTGATGACATCACACTGCTACATGAAGTTCAGTGTTCGGTATATATATTATATAATTATATATATCAGCGCAATGCAGAAAAAGACTTGTTTATGTGTAATATACAAACCTCAAGCTTCAAATTACCTGCTGTTGACGATTATACTCCGATTTCTTACTAAACCTCTCGGAGAAATGTGACGTCACACCTTTCCCGCCTTTTTTAACGAAGTGTTTTTCATCCCGTTAACAGCAATTAAAATTACTAAAAGTTATTATTTGAACTTAGGCCTATAATGATAATAACTTCAATAATATACAAAACAGACCTTCAGAAGCCTGTCCCTTCATCTTTAAGTATCATAGTTCAGTAACGGACATAAGTTTTTTTCTTTAAGATGAAAAATGTACATCATTAGTCTTATTATTATGTGTCCGTTGTTTTCTGACATTGTAAAGAGCGACTGGAATCGACATTATTGTGGAATTAATTAATGAATATCGAACGATAATAAAGAGTTATTGACCTTTATAGAATGTCGTTAGCCGTTCTCCGATTAAAGATAATTAATTAATTAAATATACCGCTCTGAAACAGCTCATCTTTATCAGTAATAACTACCATACGACTACCAATCTGTAGTTTTATCACATCAATATAAATAATTATGCTCCGAGAGAGTAGATCTTCGCTAAGTTGTGGCTTTTTATTTGTGGAAAAATTATCACAGTCTGAGTCTAGCTCTACTGCTACTCATAATAATAATAATATAGGCCTAGGCTAATTGACCTATAAATTTAAAATCATGAATAACCTTGCCATACTCATAAATCAAATATCAATTAAATAACATGAGAGTCCTAAGAACTTAATCTTATCGATATCATAATAGGCCTATCAGAAGATTGATACCCGGTAGAGCATATTAGACTTAAAGGCTAGAATAACATTAATTCGCTGTTAATTTAATAACCTTTGATAATTATTTAAATTAATATTCAGAGTTTTGACAAAATTCCTTTTGAATAAAACAGTAATTTTCTCGCAATATTTCAATATAACTTATATAATGTATTGATGACATTCCTGACAATGTTTCCAATGTTTCAAAACACCATTCCCATATTTCGTAATTCAAATTGTTAAAGCGGCAACACTGTAAGCAATACAAATTACGATCGCTGTACTTCCAAGGCTTTTAAAACGTAAAAGGTTTTACAGACTTTAAAGTATAATATAGATCTAGTGCTCTAATAGACTAATACAATACTGACCATTTAAGACAAAAGTTATAAATTGTGAAAAGTTGTCACTGCTTAGCATATCTTTTCAATCAATCAATCTAGGTCTATGTACAATATATAGGACAAGCAAGTTTATCAATAAAATTGAAAAGTTTTATGTTACTGTTGCTACGAGAATTAGTGTACTGTACATGTTTTGACTGTATCTGAAACTTCAAGTTTGAAAACATGTTTTAACTTTAAAAAAATAGTATTACAGGGAAATCACTATAATTTATAATCAGCATCTGAATGGTGCATCAGTTTGAGAGTACCGTCAGTAATCTATATTAATATTTTTACCTTACTACTGGTTTCTGTAATGGATTTTCCACAGAAGTAAAACGCTGCTTACCTGCAATAACAGAAAATAAATTTATTAGTGATTTTTTTATATTAATTAATATCAAGTTTTAATTTGAAATTCAGAAAATATCGTAAATTAGTATCTCTACACCCTTTCAGTACTCATGTTTAACATTATTATCCATAGGTCTACTATAATCAGTATCTTCGCATAATATTGTTTTACATTATAATTAGGGTTTGCAATCCCTGGACTGTTTTTTCAATCCCGGGATTTCGGGATCGAGTTTTGACCAATCCCGGGATTGGTAAAATTCTTAATTCTTTT
>JAQIWE010003479.1:0-11764 GCA_034698565.1 Campodea plusiochaeta | reverse complement strand
AACTTTAATTCAAGTCGATATCTTTACCGGAAGTGACATATTTAATTATAATTAAAAAAATAAGGAAAAACAAATCTTTTTTGTTATCAATATTAACAAATGATGGAATGGTCAGTGGTGTAACTTTTTTTTCAAAGAACATTACAACTGTCGAAATGTGTTTTCAAAGAGCGAACGCACCAAATTTATGCACTGCGGAGAAGTCATAGGACCACTTGTTAGGGTTGCAACCGGAAAGCTCAAATCCCCTACTTTTTAAATCGAACAAAACCCGCAAATTTGTGCGTTTTCCGATTGCTTTTGTACCGTTTTGTGCGCTTTCGTATTGCATCCATTTTTAGCTGCCACTGCTGTTCCAGTAAGACGAGAAACCGCCCTTTCAAACATTGTTCGGTTGTCAGTTACAACAAATATTTCATTTTGCTTCTGAAAGACATGGATTCATTATTGTTAAAGTTTTCCATTAGTACGAGTGAAAAATCCATTAATGAAACATAATTATTTGTCATGACAAAGAATGTTGTTTCATTTATGGATTTTTCACTCGTACTAATGGAAAACTTTAAAATATTTCATTGTTGTAAAATATTTATACGAAGTGATTCAATTATTTGTCAAAGGGTTCCCTTTCATTCCGTGTGCTTAAAATCAAATGTCAGAGTGATTTAATACTATTTGCTATAGTAATCGCTTAAATAACATTTCGCATATAAAAATAAATTTCAATACAATATAATTATTAAACTTAAGTACGACGGTCATAGTAATAGCATAATATAATACAATATTTTGAGAATTTCATAACACAAATTTTAATGAAATTAATATGCATGATGCTTTTATCAATGTAACTACTAAACTCACGTACCTTGTAAACCTTATATTTATCCACAATGTCGTCAAATGCCGTGTACGTAGTGTTCATACATGTAACAACTTCCATTGGACTTTGAATTTTATTATCAAATCCAAGAATTTCACAGAACAGTACAGATACACTATTAAAAGACTGAAATAAAGAAATGAAAAGAGTGAGTGAAACACTGCATAACTATATAAATGAGTTTTTTGTAAATTGGAATTAAAAAAAGTTTTTCTCTTTACTAACTTGACATGTTCGAATAGGATCTTCTCCATGTTGAAGTCGATCAGCTACTGATTTAGGAATCATCGAATACAGGAGGTTATCTCCTTTTCTTTTCCATTCATCTAACAAGCTGTAATTTTTTTGAAGTTTGTCAGAATGCTCTTCTGCTTTTTCATACATCAACTCCAATCTAAAGATAAATGGAAGTAATACATTTTATCAGTAATAGCATTCATTATTACAATACAATCGAAAAGTTCTCTGATTTACTAGTATACAAAGAAGAGCAGTGTAATTAGAATGAAACACTATTATTCATTTTTTTAAAGGAAAAACGGTATGTGTGTTATATTCAAATAGAATTATCTGTGTTCTGGGGTGTTAAAACCTATAGATGACTTTGGTACTGGCACCGACAGAAATATCCAAACGAGGACAAGTTAGGGTAGAATGTGAACATTTGGCAAGCAGAGCGGAAGAAAAGATTATAAAGAGAGACTTTGAAAAGTGATTGCAAATGCGCGGTCAGATCGCAACGATTTTACATTTTCATTTTTTAAAATATACGAGGAAAATTCCGAAGGACAAATTTATAATATATAATTATGTTTTCTTTTCCAATTTCCACTGATATTTGTTTGATAAGAAAATTAATAAATTATGTAAATCATTACTACGTTCATTAAACTGCTTGTTCTGAAATAGGATATTTGGGTGAAAGAAAACACAGATACCGAAAATAAATTTACACGTAAAAAAAATCAATAACATGAAAAATTAAATTCACCTTTTTGACACATTGACATAAATCACATAATTATACCACAAGGAGACATTTCCTTAAGTTTATTATTACGTTTATTATCTTCAGTTCTTCACAATTGAGATTTGCTTTTTTAAATGAAAATATAATTTTATAACGAAAAATGTAAATCATTAATCATAATAATAATAAAATTAATTGTATATTCAATATTGTTTTTAGAATAGAGACAATAAAGTAAAAAAAATCTATTTTGTGAACTACTTGATAGTAGATAACATATGTAACCCAATCTTTATTTACAGAAAATACACACAAGAAAATAGTGATTTACCTTCAAACATTTGTTTAGAATTCAACTTAAAGCACATTTAATTTCAGTTCTTTTTCTTAGTGATGTCATAATATGATGGTTCAAAAGATCACAAAGTTCAGATTTGATACTCGATTTGATATTTGAATATGTATATATCGTAGAATCATTATAAACAATCAATAACAGAATTAATGAAGATATTTATTATATGCGTAACGAGTGCACGAGTCACTCTTATACAGAAGTGATACTAATTTATAACAATATTGTTGCCTACATTATTATTTTCTACATTAATTATAAATGTTGTGATCTGATGTGTTGTTATTGTAATACATTTTCAGAGTATCACAAAACTTACAGTAATATCAACTGATTATTCCTAAAACTTCAATACAGCAAGAATGAGAATTTGTAGAGTTTCCCTTCAGAGTTGTGGTTATATCCTTTGGAGTATACTTCATTCAAAAGGGCTTCCTTAATTAATGATCAACAGAGATATACAGTACGTAGTAGGGAATTGAATTGTTTTTGTTATTAAGAACGTCTAAAAGTACATGTGAATATTTTACAAAAGCTTTTGTTGAATATTCTTATGCTTCGTAATTTTCAAATGAAATTTTATAGGTTTGTTCAGATATCAGGGGTTTCCAAATGTCATTTTTTCCCTCCAAAACCCACTGTTAAGCTCGATGAAAATTAAGTTTATTAAATTACCTATTTTTATTTCAATAATATACTGTGGAGATTTATTGATTGATATTACATTTAAAGTTAGTTTAAAAAGAAAATATTTACGGAATATATTAAGGATGAAGAACAAATGCCGGTTAAGTAAAGAAAAGTATTTAACACAATTTCAAAATTCAAATACTGAAATACTAATGAAACTGTTTCATCTCTAGAAGTTTCATATAGGTACAGTATGTTTACTGCAAATATATTATAAATGCTATATATTATGTGCATTATGCGGTGACGGTTTCAATGGGCGCCCCATTGACGTGTACAGTTACTGAACATATACGCTAGTGTGCTAGTATACAGGGTGGACCAAAAAAATGGCACCACTTTCGAAAATTGGATATTTTCTAACATATTAAAGTTAGAAAGTATAGCAATTGAAATAGACTCTTGTTGTCTTTCTAACAATATATGGTTTTATAATTGTAAGTGCCGCATAAATAGTTGTCAGCGCCGCATAAATAGTTGTCAGCAGTAGTATAGCATTAAAAATTTGTAATTTTCTTCTGTAAAATAGTAACAAAATTACGAAAAAATATTTTTGAATAAAATCTTTATTTGATCTTTATTAGCAATGACTGACAGCAATATATCTCAAAATTTCATAATAGTCTTTCCAGTAACAGCTTGTGAAAAATCACTTTTATGATTCGCAGTTAAGAACGAAAACAGCAAAACCAAACTCTAACATCTTTTTAAAGAAAATGTACTTCTACCAATGGCATACTAGTACATATAAACAACTCTTGAAGGCTCCCATTTCCTCACAAGATAATTATCTACCTTTAAATCACTTAGCATCAGAGTCAGGAAAGCTTGATATAATGAGGTTTTACGCCTTTCATTGTCAAAATTAAATTTATTGATGCATTTGCAAAGCAGCATGAATATACAATAATCACAATACAACATGAGAGAACTAAAAATACTCCAATATTATTGCCATTTTATCCCGCAGAATTTCCTAAAATATCGGGAGGAAATGACAACCTTTTCAGAAAATTACAGGTCTATTCAATATAGGTCAAAGTAAACATCAAAAGCAAGGTGTCTACAAAATAGAATGCGTAGCTGCAACAAATTTTATGTAGAAGAAACATACAAAACCTCATCTGTACCACGTACGTAATTGAACATCAAATAATGATAGAAATCGAGAAATCGACTCTTCCACATCACATGCGTGCAAGCATCATACAAACCAAACCATTAAACTTACTTATACTTACTTAGGTACTTAGGTAGTCCGTTAATCAGCATTAAGCGCGGACTCTAACACTAAGTTGGTTTTGCCGAAGTTATTACATCGACGGCTGGCAAGGCCCATCGACTAATTTTCAGTTATGGGGTTAAATTAAACCCCAGGACTAAACTCAACCTTGATACTTACATTATATCAAAGTTTTTAACCTTTATGTTGCCAGTCTTCAGAAATGAGTAATCAAACTATTATTTTATTTCTTATTACTGTGAATTATACATTATTTATGTTCGCAAGCAGGAAGTCTGTGAATCTCTGAAAACAAAAGCCTTTTTTTGGAGTATCAAAAATAACTTTTGCAAATTACTTTTATCTATATAGCAGGTTGGAAAAAGTTATGAAAGCAAATGAAAATCAACTTTTCCTGATTTTTAAATGCCTTTTCCGTGTCAACATTGTATACGAAGTGAATTTTCGTGCATGATATGAATTTGAAATAAAATTTGTATCAAAATTTCTCTTTGGAAATTTCTTTCTTAGCATGAATGTAAATATATTTGTTAAAGTTTATTGTATAAATTCATTAGTATAATGTTGATCGATTTATGATAGTAAACAGCTCATAAATTATGCTAAGAGATCTGAATTGTTCTTACTGAGTGTCAAAATAGTAATACAAGTATTTCAACTCACTGTTCTCGAACAACTTGAACTTCAAATAAGTTGTCCTGGTAACAGGAATAGGATTACTTTTTGAAGTGGTGCGAGATTTCCTTTACTAAATGCAACACTTGTCTTCACCTCTCACGTTTTATATTTCTTTGTACACTAACCTCCTATATTACTTATAACATTTTGTTATTTTAAGAAAAAATAATTGTTGCAAGACTAGATTATTATTTTACACTTATTATTGCACTGCTTAAAAAATCACCTCTATGTACTTTTTTTTTTTTTTTTTTTACTTTGTCACAAATTAAACCATTGTCCTAGTCTAAATTGTCTTATACAATTCATAATAGCACTTAGATCGTTTTTAGAGAAAATAATTTTGCTAACCAATTTATAGTGCTGACTATATTGAATATACTATATAGGAACAGTTATTACGAATATTTTTCACATTTGCTGAAGTGTATCTTATAGACTTCATATTTTTTATCGCAACATATCATGTGCAGCTACGAAGGTGGATCAGAAAGCAAATGACAATTTTAATTACGGTCTCGCCAATACACCGATATTGAAGTGTCTATACTCACTGTAAAGAGAATTTAATTCTAAAAAAAATCATGTAAATCTGAAGCCTGTGCGTCTGGTATTTGTGATGTGGTGTTCGTTTAAAAATCGCACGGTTACTTGAAACATATACAGCAATAGAGCAATGAAGGGTTGTACGATATCTTTGGGCACAGTAAATGAAACCATGTGAAATCCACAAGGAAATGTATGCTGTATACGTTGATGGTTATACGGGTCGTGCTAATGCTGCCAACTGGTGCACAAAATTTGAAAGTGTGAGAACAAGCGTAGAAAATGAAGACAGTTCAGGCCACCCGCACACATCTTTGACAGATGAAACCGAGCGTTGGGAGAAATGCATAAATGTTAGTGGAAATTACGTAGAAAAGTAATGCTGTACCTTATTTATTCTTTCTTGTTATCTAAATAAATATTTAAATTTGGAAAATCAATTTGTACCTTATTTACCTATTGCTATGGATGCTTCAAGTGACCGCGCCATTTTTAAACATACGTCACATCACAGATACCAAACGCATATAGCCGTAAGATTTACACGTTTTTTAGAGAATTAAATTCTCTTTAAAATGAGTATCGACACTTTGGTATCGGTGTATTGACTAGGCCGTAATTAAACTAGTCATTTATTACTTTCTGATCCACCCTCGTTATATATAGAAAATTATGAGGAGGGAAGTATATTTTGTACTCATCGTTATTGTAGACTGCCATAACGTGTTACTTTTCTGTAGTTCATACACAACATCAAGTTACCTAAATTGTATATAGTCCTTACTTTGATAATTGCTGCCATCCAGCTAACACTAAATCTCTTCCGTGTCCGTGCATGCTTAAATCTGTTAAGTACAAACCCATTTCTTGCATTTCATCTATATTACTTATCCTGAAACAAAAATAATGTTGTCTTAATATAAAATTATACATTATTAATACTGTATGGTGTATTTTATTTACATTGGGTTACAGAGGTAAATTATTGCGTTCCAATCTTCCATGTATCTCATTTGACCTTTGAGTAAAATGTTTCTGTTTTCAAGTTTACAAAAGTCTTCAACTTTCTTCGAATCAGTTCCAATACAAACATTCTCCACTACTTCTATTTCACAAATCACTGATCTCAAATAAAGTGCCTAAAATAAAATTAAAAAAAATATTGTAGTTCCTTCAGTACCGATTTTTACTATGTATGTTATGAACCACATTATACTTACGTTTTTCCAGGAAAATGCCAATTTTGGTTTTCTCAAAGCAAAAAATTCTGCTACATATTTATTTCTCATGTCACTATTTGGGAAAAGTTCAAAGTATTTTTTTCCAACAGCCAAAAGCAACATATTGGAATCGAAAACAACAGAAAATGGGAAAAGTCCAAGGAAAAAATCCCAAGAGACAGCCGGAAGTGACAGCTGTGGACAGAATGAAATGCTACAAGTCAATAAAAGACAATTTGAACGGTCGAATGTGTATTTTGTTTCATTACATGATCTCTTATATTGACAAAGAGAAGTGATCTTCAGCATCAACAATCCAACACTACACTAGATCACCATCACATCTCACAAGATAAACATTCTTCACATTCCCACTGGGTTTACAGGTTTACTTCAAAAACAAGCGAGTTCTGTTGTAGCTATCATTCCTGACTTTAATATAATTAATATACTACTTCTTACTTAATAAGAACTTGACAATTACACTGTACGCATGAAATATTATTGGTTACCACAGCTAAGTTGGCGTGAAATTTGAAAGATTTTTTATTACCAAATGAATGATTTTCAATAATTGAGACGAGTTATGTAATAAACAAGTCTCTTCGGAAATTTTTACTGTCCACATAACCAGCGCGTTTATGGGATTTATTACGTGAAGCTTATCTAAATTGACTTCCGAACAATGATATACGTCCGATGAGTGAACGATTTACGTTGCTCTGTCATTGACAGCAGATAGATTTTTCACCATTACAGACTAAATTTTGGGATACGTCAGCGAAGATACAAGTGTGTAAGTTTATTATGTACAGGGTGGCTAGGAAGTAATGACACTTATAAAAACTGTTTTAACTAAAATACAGTAATGATTTATTACTCAAATGGAAGGTGACAAATGTAGAATTATTTAGAAACCTCATTTGTCTCCAAACCGTTTGCCGTTTTTGCGCAATCTTTGATGGAAGTGTTGAAAGATAATGAGCCAATTCATACCAGTGAAGTTCTTCTCAAA
This sequence comes from Campodea plusiochaeta, assembly GCA_034698565.1. Classification (NCBI taxonomy): domain Eukaryota; kingdom Metazoa; phylum Arthropoda; class Diplura; order Rhabdura; family Campodeidae; genus Campodea; species Campodea plusiochaeta. The sequence goes on along the minus strand of JAQIWE010003479.1, from coordinate 4,164 downwards.
AGTTAAATTTCAAATATTCAGAGCAGGAAAAATTCCAAACGTACTAGTACTTCTATCGAATATTAATAGTCCTCAAAATTGTGAGAAAAAGTAACACTTCAGTATAATTTTTACACTATAAATTTTCCATTTTGTAACACAAGACATGCAGATTATTTCATCATTTCTGTTTTAAAAGATAGCGAAATCATCATTATCCGAAAATAAAATAATGGGGAAAAAAAAAGAAAAAAAAATTGAAAATTCTGAGAATATATAATTTATATTTGATGGAAGCATTGCATTGGGAATTTCCAGATTTGTATCTTACATATCTACTTATGCCATTTTCAAAGGCATGAATTGGCGTATTTCTTTCAGCATTGTCCCTGGTAAATGTGAAGACGACTGTCAGTTTGAAAACATATGATATCACAAATAAGTGCTACATTTGTCCTCTTTTTGAGTTATAAATCATATTTGTATCTCAATTAAAACAGTTTCTATAAGTATTCAAATTGTGAGTCATTACTTCCTAACCACCCTGTATATATTCCTACATTTTCGTTATACGATTCATCAGTGAAAACGTTTGTATTCTTCATTTGCTCCGATTTTTATAGCTATGGGGTTTATTTTTTTCAGTGCAATATGTACACAATAATGGTAATATCAACACAAAAAATTCAAGATTTTATAACTAGTTAACTCAAATCTCATCAACTTAACCTTTTGTACTGATCTCCTTCTAAAAAAATATAAAATTCTTTCGCTTCTAAAGACTGCAGGAATAACATCATGTATGTGTTGAATTGTAAACTTTTTTCAATCCAGAACAAACACATGGTTTTACAATTCTATTAATATATCAAATAATATGTGTAAGTGTATGTTATAAGTATATATTTATTGAAAAAAAAAAATGAATATAAAAAACTAAGTGACTTTATAATCAGGTGTGAGTTTCCCCAACAATATTATGATATGGTAAATTGGTATTTAAACTTTAATTTACAAACGTATTTGGTTCTAGTTTATGTGACCAATGAAGTGTAATTTTAATTTTATGATAACAGAATTTAAACTAATTTGCTTACTATCAAAGACCGAAGATTGGTATATTAAAATTTCTTGCGTCTGCTGATTTTAATTATGACGAGAAGTTAGGAAATTCTGTTTTGAAAATTGAAAACATTATGCTTGATTTCGAGAAATCAGCTCGTAAAGCATTGAAAACGGTGTTATTTTGCTGTGCCGTTTTGGGCGATTATTTAGTGCGCTTTTAGAACATTTTTTTGTTCGCATTTAGGCGATTTTATTTCACATATTTAGCGCTTTTGAGCTACAGCCGTTAATTGTAGCTCTATAAAATGTCATAAGATTAAAAACTTACCTCATCTATGGATTGATGTGTAATTTTTCTAGCTTGAGTGAAAACAGTATTATCAAAATTTAATCTAAATTTCACTAGTGGATCCATACTAGATGGTGAAGCATCTTGTTGCTCTACTATCATTACATCTAAGTTGATATTGTATAAATCTTTGGCTATTTGGATCAGCTGACCTACGAATAAAAAAAATTCAACATTTGTTTGACACACTTTTTTGAACTTTATTGTCCTTGAAAGATATTACATTAACTTTGTACATTATAGAGAGAGCTTTTACTGTAGATCGTTTACGTTATCTGCAACGAGCAGATGTTTGTTCTATAGTGAAACTGCAGTTAAATGGCACCTTCATACAGCACCACGCAGTCGGTTTTCTTCTTTTGTGTCCCTTTTGCACTTCAACTGATTTTTCGCAAACTTTTCTGTATTTAAATTATTGTGTCGAAAGTAAAGCGAATATGTAAATAAAGTTTTCTCCTTCTCTAAATTTTCTTACACCTTATCGTTTTTCCAGTCAGGAAAACGGATATACAGAGTGAACCAAAGATCTTATAACATTTGAACCGAAAATGATATCAACATGAAATAACAATGCCTAAAAAAATTGTTCACAATGTTTTTTTAAGTAATTTTACATGAAACCTCCCTTGAAATTTCCAGTGATAAAATGTTACTGAATACATGCTAATTGATATTTCCGGATATTTCATATTAATTAGTTCTGGAAACTCTATTTGAGTAATTATTTAAAAAGAAATGTGTCTTTGAACATTCAAATAAACATATAATGTGCTTGGATTTCAAAATGATAAGCTAATTAACCATTCTTAATAATTGTTCACTTCATGAACTAAACTACCAATTTTTATCTTACATTATTTAGTAAAAAAATCCATACACTCCTTCAAAAAGAAAGAATATGAAGTTACTATTGATTTTTTATGCTATAATGAAAAAAAATCATAATAATATAATTGCCAGTATTTACACTTTGTAGACGATTTTTTCAACGTGTTTCCGAAAATTCGAATTTTGAGAGGGTTATCAACACTCGATTATCACGCAGCATATGCTTTTGTAAAGCTCATTACCAGCACTTTGAAATAATATGTCAACCACCTCAATATCTTATTCCGTTCACGAATAAGAATTCAAAATAGATCCTTTTTTTTTGGCTCACTGTGTATTATTATTTTAATATATCTTGACCAAGTATGCAATAATTGAATATTTGAACAATAATGGGTAATTAAGTTTATTTGACAAACTTATAGAACAAATTTTACGGTTCTCTAAAAATGAAAATTTGATTTCGTTCATCTTGTTTTTTTTACTTTATTTGCATATATTATTTTTCGTTTATTTTGTTCAGAATATTTGTCATTAAATTAATTTTTCTCAATTTTTTACTGCTACATCAAATACTAGATAACGGATGCAGCTTATGAACTGAAGAGAAATCGGTGAAGCAAGTATATCTCGTGTCAGTCTTCAACTTGTCTTGATTTATAAAGATATTGTTAGACATCATGTACTTAAATATTAATTGTGCAAAATTCTTAACTCCTTTTATTTATATCAATCCTATGAAATAACTCGTCTATTATGTACAATCGTACGTCTATCCTGCTGTGTTTCCACATTATGAATGCATATAAGTCGTACATGAATCAGTCAGGTGACTAAATTATTTGACCAACAGGACAACAAAAGGTGTTACAATAACTGATTTACCCGTTTTTCTGTGACAAGAAAATGATGCCACCTACCTGTAAAATAAAACTTCTACTAACAAAATAATTCTTTGTTCTAAATCAGTGCTGAGTTCTTAACTTCTTATTACCAATTTTGGCTAAGAACTTTTATATTATTTTAAGGAGATTTAATTTTTTGTAAAAGAAAAAAAAAATCAATTTTAATGTAACTTCAATTTTTTTCACAAATGTCTGTTTAATTAAAACAAATAAAATTCGTGTTCTGATTCAAGTAAAATACATACATAATCCACAATGCCACAAAGTATGTGCACATCAAATTCAAAGAAATCCAATTTTTTCCTTCGTACTTTTACTTCACGTGAAGGAAAATATAAAGCAATATTCAGTGAAGTATTTGTTCTTTCTGGAGTGAGTAACAGTTATTGAGTTTCGAGAGCTATAGATCTTACAGGGTGTCTCAAAATAACGGAGCAGGATTTTGCTGAGTTCCTGAGGGCATATCGTACAATAAAATCATGTACTATCCACATAGTTTGATTATTTATGTTGTAAGCTATAATATAAATTGGGTTCCATTTTTATATTTTATGGCTTTATATTTTCCATGACTTTAAATAAAAGAAACTCAATTTTGACCTTTTACGTAGAACGAAAATATGGTTTTGTTCGCCTATTCTGACAAATAAAATCGAATAAAAGAGTTTCTGAGGATGTTTTCTGTCCAGCAAGATGCAATTTTGACGCTTAAATAATTTCTCTATAACGATAATTTCGAGAGTACAGAGTGTAGTAGATGAAAATACAAAATTTGCAGTCTTCTCTCGTTAATGTGCAACAATAAAGACAAAATAGACTTATTTGATAAAAGTGGAATTTATGAGATAATTTGTGAATGTGGGTCTAAGTACGTAGGACAAACCGCTCGTAGTGTCAAAGTGCGCGTGAGTGAACATGCATCTAATTTTGAAGGAGAAAAAGTAAAACCAGTGGTTGAGGAAAAAGAACATGACGATGATAGTAGTGGTTTTGTAACTCATATGTGTAAGAATGTGTCTGGCCACTGCGATATAAAAA
>JAQIWE010003478.1:0-11764 GCA_034698565.1 Campodea plusiochaeta | reverse complement strand
GGCCAGTTGCCGGCCATCAGTTCCCACACTGCCAGCAGTAAACCAGCAGTACGGCCAACAAAACTGTGTTATATGGGGTTTATCATGGTTTTGATGGTGATGATGGGGTTTCCTTGAGGAGGGCTTCGACAAAGAAGAGGCTCCCTGCCTTTCTCTATTCTTCTTCTTTTTGCGCTTTTCTCTCGGCAACTCCTTCGTCGGTGTACCTGAGCGTTCGGGGTCCTCCGTAGGTACATAATCCGAGCCGGAAGAACTCTCTGATGCGGACGACCGCTCAAAAATACGTCTGGCACTACTCGACCGCTTCTTTTTCTTCTTACTTCCCCCTTTGCTTCTACGTCGCTTTCGTTTGGGGGAAAGCTCGGGATCTCCATCAATATCCTTATTGATGGCATGTATTGTCGATTTCACTTGTGGGGGCCCCGGCCCTTCGTCGCTAGCTTCCGAGGACGACTCGTTAGTATCATGATGATGGTCACTTTGTTGGGGGGAAATACTTTCAACCGCACGAGTATTCCCGAATTCAACTGGAGTGCTGACCGGCGGAACCCACCGAGATACCGAAATTCTCAGAGTCTCGAGTGGGGGTTGCTTCTCCGACCTCTATTTGCTTTGCCGGGGACGCGGCAAAGCAAATGGAGGTCGGAGACTTGCTTTGCCGGGGACGAACTTAGTTCGCCTTCTGGGAGTGGTGTATCGCGCGTACCACTTTCTGCCTGTGGGAGACTATTAACCCGAATAGGTCCCGTGACCTTGGTTGGCCCAGCGTTGACAAGTTCTACTTGCTTCTTTGCAGTGGGGGCAACCCCCATACCCGGTGGGTGGTCGTTGACAAAGGTCTGCAGGAAGGCATCACTTAGCATGTCACACTCGTCTAGTCCCGTCTCCTCAGCATTGGTTTGCGTAGATCCTTCCATGCAAACCCTGGGAGGGTGTCGGGTCTCCTTCATGATTAACACTAATTCTTTTAAAGTATGAGTGAGCTTACCTTGATGCTCAATTCGTGCCACGGAATGCTCTAGGTTGCCCATTCGCGCAGTTAATGCGGTGAGGCTTTCATGGACACACCCGTCATTTGGGGGTTCGGGATCGAAACTGTTCAATAACATGTCCAGCCGCACAGGTAGAGTTCCCTGATTTAACGTCATGTTCGAATTTAACAACCCTGGTAACTCACGATCACTATTAATTAATGTTCTCACAGATCCGAATTCAACTTCTGTATGCTGCACAGAGCCATGAACAACTAACTTATCAAATTTTTTATTGCTACTGTTCAAGGATGTGAAAAACTTGAGTTTTGAAGCATTAAACTGACTGGTATTCAGTCCATAGCAATGACCATCCTTTGATTTAACTTGCACCAAAGTGGTTATTACTGGATTGGGGGCAGCCCACAACACGGGGGTAGCTGACACTCTGGGGGTGGCTGACCCCTCTACTCCAGCAGCTATTCCCTGTATCTGCCTATGTACTAGGCTAGAGTCCGTGACACTAGATCTAGAACTAAACAAATTGATCTCTTTTTCAGGAGAGCCGGATGGGCTGAGTTCATTGTCAGTAACTTCCTGATCTGAATCGAATTCATGGGTTAGGCCCTTAGAAGTAGATACAAATGAGCTTACCTCATCTAACTCCCATGTGAATAGTCCTGATTTCATCGAGATCCTTAACCCTGGTTGACTCAATACGTCCATTCCTAGCAACATCTGGCGACTTAGTTCGGGAACCACATGAAACCGAGTTTGGCATGTACGTCCTTCCAAAATGATTGGCACATCCACCTTCCATTGGCAGGCCATGGGTCTGCCGTCAGCAGTGTTCAAGTCCTTTGAGTGAGCATCCATCGTAAGTCTTGTTTGCAGAAACCATCGTCCCACTTCAGCATTTACGCAACTTACTTGGGCTCCAGTATCGACTAGCGCAGGGAACACTCGTTTCTGTGTGGTCACTAACGTTGCTAGTTGTTTGGAGGATTCCCTCATAGCAGCCACAGTAAAGGGTTTTCTTCCCGAAGCTTGACATTGGCTCCAACACGATCTACACAACTTATGAGATTTGTGTTGGAGGTAAAACTCTTTGTCACACTGCGCGCATATCGACAGTTCCTCGACTTTTCTCCTAGGCACTTCTTCTTTCGGCACTGCTGGAGCTCTTCCTGCAAGGATTTTGTTGTTAGAAGGTCTGGGATCGGGCGCCGACTTCTCCGCTTGAGGCATCAAAGATTTCGAATGGGGCCATCCCATTCGATGCTCGAGTTGCTGTCCTTTGCAGATCATGTCCAATGGGTCTCCACTCCTCCAGATGTAGGAACTTCTTGTATGCAGGAAGTATCCCAGCATAAAGGGCCTCCATCAATCCGTCAGCTGAGGGTCGTTCTCTGAGCACCTTCGATAGACTTACTTTCCGTTGAACATACAACTGAAGATTCTCCCCTTCCAGTTGCTTCGCTTCATAGAATTGCTGTAGTTTTACATAATTCTGTTTTTCTCCCACAAATCTAGATCAGATGGCAGCTTTGAACTGAGGCCACGTTACAATGTAATCTTTGAAAGTTACCCACCAATCGAGATCATCGTCCTTGAGATACGCTTACATACTTGCCAGATAGTCAACAGGACGTTTTAGGCTACCTTTTGCAAGAAGTTATGTAAGGGCGATTTCCCATCACACTGCAACTCTGATTGGGTGGTTCGGTCCTCCTCTACGGCCTTCAGGGCGTGTCCTAAAGCTTGAGCCCAATTTCGAGCATTCACTTCTTCTCCAAGAAATGAAGTTGATCTCGGTGGAGCAGCAGTCTCTTGGAGCAATTATCCCCTTTTCCCATGAATCTCCTCTTCTGGCCATCTAGGCACATGGGGGTCCGTGACTTGGATGGGGGTAACCCACACTGCTAGTTCCCTCCATAGGAAATACTGGTGGTACATAGGGCATGTAATATGGTGGCATCGGCCATGTGTAAGGGTTCCCACCCTGAACTATGGGAGGAGTTGAACTGTAATACGGATGTGGCATCATATACGGGTTAAATGGTGGCATCATCCAACTATGATTTGAGGGGCCTCCCCCTTGTGGGAGCGGGGATGAACTTGAAATTGTAGGTTGTGGTGAAATCTCAGGAACCTTCTCTGGGGGCGCGGAACCGACGCCCCCAGTCGCCAGGCTATCCTGCCTACCACTGCTCTCAAGGACTTGCTGGGTCTCTCCTGAGACCTTTGATGGTGACGACTGTTGACTATTCTCGGCGTTCACACCCATTATTAACTCACGTGCTTGTAGAGCAGCTTTAAGAGATGGCTTGGTCCTTTGACGGCTTGGAGCGGCACTGTAAAACACGAACACTCGGCCTGAGGCTTCCTCGTCTTTTTGCAACCTTGCAAATCTCTTCACTAGCATTCACTACAACACATGGGGGATGGGTCGTGCCTAAGGGCTGTATAAAATCTTCAGCAGCCCCAGATGTTCCCAGAGCAGCTTTATATAATTAGGGTTCAAGAGTTAACACTCTACACAGAAACTTGGTAGGTTATATATTATTACATATATATTTCATTTCCTGAGTTTACATTAATAAATATATTGTACATAAATAAAAAGTAACACAATCTTCTTTTACAGGGATCCAACCAGGAACATCCAAAGGAATCTTCGGGAAGTGTGGAGCAGCAAGCAGGGATCTTGGTTCACAGATGGAGTTGTCTCCCAACAACACAGGCAAGTACTAACTATACGGAAGGGGGCAGCCGCGCAGTACAACCAGGTGAGTATGTTCTACGGTATGGGGGGGGGGGGTAGCCTCCTGACTATCATCCACGAGAGAGAGTTCCGATGGAGAGTGATTCCTCTGTTGAAGGTAAGTAAAGTATACTAAACATGAAGGGGGTTGCCTCCTGGCAAGCCCCAGTCTGTAATTAAAAGTACCCGGGGGTGACACCCAACGGGGAGACAGCACTAGGTGAGATCCTCTCAAGTTCTAGTTCCACACTGACTGCCCACACCTTGTGTGGGGGCAATTTACAATCTTCCTGGACGTATGTACCGATGCCTGCATACTAGGGGCACCACTTTTCTCTAATCACTAAACTTGCCTGTGGGAAACAGACAACCTAGTTAAATATATACACTATACACATTGTTGTTAAATGGGACTACCCAAAGGGGTAGCCCCCTTGCAATCCCTTGGTAAGCCGCCCTCGCCACTATGTCCACCAAACTTTCCATGCGGTCTCCATAAATCCATGAACAATAGATTGCTGACACTGCTCGGGGTCTGTAATGTTTACTACATTGTTAATGATTTCCTTAGCTCATGGCTCACAATCCAGCCGGGTGGAGTCTGGGCGAATCGGTGCTGAATGATTGCTCCATTTAGCATACCGCTCCATTTCTTCTGTGATATCCTCAATGATTATGTTCTCACCTGTCTTTAAATTATCCATGCTGTGACGGGTGACAGCCGCTATCACCAAGTCTTGCGTATACAAAGAGAACGTTTTAGCTTTCACCTTTTTGGATCCAGACAGGGTTAGGGAACGTTTCTCATGGTTTTGATGGTGATGATGGGGTTTCCTTGAGGAGGGCTTCGACAAAGAAGAGGCTTCCTGTTTTTCTCTATTCTTCCTCTTTTTGCGCTTTTCTCTCGGCAACTCCTTCGTCAGTGTACCCGAGCGTTCGGGGTCCTCCGTAGGTACATAATCCGAGTCGGATGAACTCTCCGATGCGGCTTGAAAATACGTCTGGCACTACTCGACCGCTTCTTTTTCTTCTTACTTCCCACTTTGCTTCTACGTCGCTTTTGTTCGGGGGAAAGCTCGGGATCTCCATCAATATCCTTATTGATGGCATGTATTGTCGATTTCACTTGTGGGGGCTCAGGCCCTTCGTCGCTAGCTTCTGAGGACGACTCGTGAGTATCACGATGATGGTCACTTTCTTGGGGGGAAATACTTTCAACCGCACGAGTATTCCTGAATTCAACTGGAGTGCTGACCGGCGGAACCCACCGATGGACCGAAATTCTCAGAGTCAGCCACTCACATTCGTCTCGAGTGGGGGTTGCTTCTCCGACATCCATTTGCTTTGCCGGAGACGCGGACATACTCATTGGGTGAACGATTTCCGATGTGGTGGCAGCCCCCACTGAACTTAGTTCGCCTTCAGAGAGTGGTGTATCGCGCGTATCACCTTCTGCCCGTGGGAGACTATTAACCCGAATAGGTCCCAAGAACCTTGGTTGGCCCAGCGTTGACAAGTTCTACTTGCTTCTCTGCAGTGGGGGCACCCCCATACCCGGTGGGTGGTCGTTGACACGCGGTGAGGCTTTCATGGACACACCCATCATTTGGGGGTTTGGGATCGAAACTGTTCAATAACATGTCCAGCCGCACAGGTGGAGTTCCCTGATTTAACGTCATGTTCGAATTTAACAACCCTGGTAACTCACGATCACTATTAATTAATGTTCTAACAGATCCGAATTCAACTTCTGTTTGCTGCGCAGAGCCATGAACAACTAACTTATCAAATTTTTTATTGCTACTGTTCAAGGATGTGAAAAACTTGAGTTTTGAGGCTTTAAACTGACTGGTATTCAGTCCATAGCAATAACCTTCCTTTGATTTAACTTGCACCAAAGTGGTTATTACTGGATTGGGGGCAGCCCACATCACGGGGGTAGCTGACACTCTGGGGGTGGCTGACCCCTCTACTCCAGCAGCTATTCCCTGTATCTGCCTATGTACTAGGCTAGAGTCCGTGACACTAGATCTAGAACTAAACAAATTGATCTCTTTTTCAGGAGAGCCGGATGGGCTGAGTTCATTGTCAGTAACTTCCTGATCTGAATCGAATTCATGGGTTAGGCCCTTAGAAGTAGATACAAATGAGCTTACCTCATCTAACTCCCATGTGAATAGTCCTGATTTCATCGAGATCCTTAACCCTGGTTGACTCAATACGTCCATTCCTAGCAACATCTGGCGACTTAGTTCGGGAACCACATGAAACCGAGTTTGGCATGTACGTCCTTCCAAAATGATTGGCACATCCACCTTCCATTGGCAGGCCATGGGTCTGCCGTCAGCAGTGTTCAAGTCCTTTGAGTGAGCATCCATCGTAAGTCTTGTTTGCAGAAACCATCGTCCCACTTCAGCATTTACGCAACTTACTTGGGCTCCAGTATCGACTAGCGCAGGGAACACTCGTTTCTGTGTGGTCACTAACGTTGCTAGTTGTTTGGAGGATTCCCTCATAGCAGCCACAGTAAAGGGTTTTCTTCCCGAAGCTTGACATTGGCTCCAACACGATCTACACAACTTATGAGATTTGTGTTGGAGGTAAAACTCTTTGTCACACTGCGCGCATATCGACAGTTCCTCGACTTTTCTCCTAGGCACTTCTTCTTTCGGCACTGCTGGAGCTCTTCCTGCAAGGATTTTGTTGTTAGAAGGTCTGGGATCGGGCGCCGACTTCTCCGCTTGAGGCATCAAAGATTTCGAATGGGGCCATCCCATTCGATGCTCGAGTTGCTGTCCTTTGCAGATCATGTCCAATGGGTCTCCACTCCTCCAGATGTAGGAACTTCTTGTATGCAGGAAGTATCCCAGCATAAAGGGCCTCCATCAATCCGTCAGCTGAGGGTCGTTCTCTGAGCACCTTCGATAGACTTACTTTCCGTTGAACATACAACTGAAGATTCTCCCCTTCCAGTTGCTTCGCTTCATAGAATTGCTGTAGTTTTACATAATTCTGTTTTTCTCCCACAAATCTAGATCAGATGGCAGCTTTGAACTGAGGCCACGTTACAATGTAATCTTTGAAAGTTACCCACCAATCGAGATCATCGTCCTTGAGATACGCTTACATACTTGCCAGATAGTCAACAGGACGTTTTAGGCTACCTTTTGCAAGAAGTTATGTAAGGGCGATTTCCCATCACACTGCAACTCTGATTGGGTGGTTCGGTCCTCCTCTACGGCCTTCAGGGCGTGTCCTAAAGCTTGAGCCCAATTTCGAGCATTCACTTCTTCTCCAAGAAATGAAGTTGATCTCGGTGGAGCAGCAGTCTCTTGGAGCAATTATCCCCTTTTCCCATGAATCTCCTCTTCTGGCCATCTAGGCACATGGGGGTCCGTGACTTGGATGGGGGTAACCCACACTGCTAGTTCCCTCCATAGGAAATACTGGTGGTACATAGGGCATGTAATATGGTGGCATCGGCCATGTGTAAGGGTTCCCACCCTGAACTATGGGAGGAGTTGAACTGTAATACGGATGTGGCATCATATACGGGTTAAATGGTGGCATCATCCAACTATGATTTGAGGGGCCTCCCCCTTGTGGGAGCGGGGATGAACTTGAAATTGTAGGTTGTGGTGAAATCTCAGGAACCTTCTCTGGGGGCGCGGAACCGACGCCCCCAGTCGCCAGGCTATCCTGCCTACCACTGCTCTCAAGGACTTGCTGGGTCTCTCCTGAGACCTTTGATGGTGACGACTGTTGACTATTCTCGGCGTTCACACCCATTATTAACTCACGTGCTTGTAGAGCAGCTTTAAGAGATGGCTTGGTCCTTTGACGGCTTGGAGCGGCACTGTAAAACACGAACACTCGGCCTGAGGCTTCCTCGTCTTTTTGCAACCTTGCAAATCTCTTCACTAGCATTCACTACAACACATGGGGGATGGGTCGTGCCTAAGGGCTGTATAAAATCTTCAGCAGCCCCAGATGTTCCCAGAGCAGCTTTATATAATTAGGGTTCAAGAGTTAACACTCTACACAGAAACTTGGTAGGTTATATATTATTACATATATATTTCATTTCCTGAGTTTACATTAATAAATATATTGTACATAAATAAAAAGTAACACAATCTTCTTTTACAGGGATCCAACCAGGAACATCCAAAGGAATCTTCGGGAAGTGTGGAGCAGCAAGCAGGGATCTTGGTTCACAGATGGAGTTGTCTCCCAACAACACAGGCAAGTACTAACTATACGGAAGGGGGCAGCCGCGCAGTACAACCAGGTGAGTATGTTCTACGGTATGGGGGGGGGGGGTAGCCTCCTGACTATCATCCACGAGAGAGAGTTCCGATGGAGAGTGATTCCTCTGTTGAAGGTAAGTATACTAAACATGAAGGGGGTTGCCTCCTGGCAAGCCCCAGTCTGTAATTAAAAGTACCCGGGGGGGGTGACACCCAATGGGGAGACAGCACTAGGTGAGATCCTCTCAAGTCCTAGTTCCACGCTGACTGCCCACACTTTGTGTGGGGGCAATTTACAATCTTCCTGGAGGTATGTACCGATGCCTACATACTAGGGGCACCACTTTTCTCTAATCACTAAACTTGCCTGTGGACAACAGACAACCTAGTTAAATATATACAATATACACATTGTTGGGACTAAAATGGGACTACCCAAGGTACGCTTTTTAAATTACTGAAAGTGCTTTTGGAATCCAATATTAATTACGTCATAAATATGTAATTATCATTTAAAAGTTTAAAAATGAATTATTATTATTCAAAGTTCAGAGTCCTTTTTCAAAAAATCAAATAAGTGATTGAATAGCAGCAATGGAGCAGCTCTCTCTCTCTCTCTCTGTGTACAAGGCTGAATTTAAAGTAATGATGTACATCATTACTTTATATTCAGCTTTGTACACAAAGCTGAATTCAGCTTTTGTACACAAAGCTTTGTATACATTTATTAGTTGATTATTTTAATGAAGCAAGTATATCTGAAATCTTCATTCAATTATTACTGTGATGATGTTTTTTACAAACTGAATCTGCTGGAAAGTAAATCATCTATAAAAATATTTTATCCTAATATAATAAAATTCAACAGTAGTACCTTTTTGTAATTTACACTTTCTTAAAGATTTAATAGTTATGTTTGTAATATATAAGAATACGTATTCAAAACCTATTTTGAGTGTTGATTTTAAAAAGTATTTTTGAACTGTTTCAACAAAATCGAAAACTCCTAATATTGAAAGTTTTGAAAGATACTTTTTCGTAACAAAAGTTTATGAATGCTATGCAGATTCTTTTTCATTATATTTATCGTAATTTATACTAATACTTATGATACAATGTTAGCACAACTACATATGCAGACCATGTGCTTATGATAACCCATGTCCTACTATATTATAGATAACTGCAATGGAGGTCATCAGCAAAAACGCTACCTATAAATAATTATTGTAAACATCTGCTGCATATCGAAATAAAATTATCCGCGATAACATGTACTTTAGATTTTATATATCCTTCTGTTTATATATCCTTCAAATTATGTACTTTGGAGTTTAATAAAAAAAATGTCATTACATTGTATATTATACGAAGAGAGTTCTGAAAGTACTTGAAATGAGGTTGTATTTTAAAAAGCCCTCAGTTGTTTTCAATGAAACTTACACATGGTAGGTATCAACTTCTTATCTTTCTACACTTAAAATTTTATCAATCTGACTACAGTTTCCTGAGAGTAAAGTGCTCTGCAAAGAGATAAAATTATTTTGCGACATCAGGGGGTTCTAATTTGTTGTATCATCTTATGAGGTGTTCGCGCCGTGGAAATTTTCATTTAGACTTCATAAAATATTTGAATGTGATTTGGTAACAAACTAAATTGTGGATTCCTGGATTTTATTAGTTTAATCGGGGGAAAAGGTTTATGAGATGAACCTATAACAAGGTGACAAAAAAATTAACAGTGTTATTCCTAAGAAATAAATTGAAAATCACGAACTCTATTTGACTCTGTCAGGTACTCCAAAAATATAAGACGAGCAGCAAGAACAGTGGCGGAAATCCATGTTTTACATTGGGGTGGACAAAAGAAAAAAAAAAAATTAAAAATATCCTTTTCGCCCTTCGCGCCACCATGATTGGTGCTAAGAAAATTTTAATGAGTTTCAGTTGCAAATTCTTATTTTAGATTACTTTACTAACATTATTTGAAATGAAACTATAGTTTTAAAAAAATCCACTTGTTATTCGAAATTTGCAAACAAGACGTATTTTTTTAACATTAGTAATATTATTCTGCATAAGATAGGTATCATAATATATATATTCAAAATTTAATACCATCGTAAAGATAATATTTCTTTCATGATATTTAAAAATATGATTACAGTATAACAAATTTATTGAAAAAATAATTATCTTTATTAGTATAATCAAAAAGAAATCGCGTATACTGTATAATAAACAATTACTTGTAAAGTTCAGATGCTTATATCACTTCTATGAAACAAAAAAATGCTAAACTCTCATAGCAGACCTACAGATTTTTTATAATTTCGAGGAATATTTTCATTTTTAAATGATACATTCTTCAGGATTTTGACTATTTTGATCAAGCTAAGAAAACAAATTTTGCAGAGAAATTGACTTTTTTATTATTTTCCAAAATATTGAAGAGGACATGTGAATCAAAATGAAAAATTTTGGTACGATTGATGACAATTACATTGTGCATAATATGTGTAAGTTTCACTGTAATCACCTGAATACTTTTTAAAATAGAAATTCTTCAGATAATTGTACTTATACGAGGTGTTCTGAAAGTAATTATGGTTTTATTATATTTTATTATAATTATTATTTGTACTTATTTTTTTTAAAATTTTGTGTGTACTTTACAATAAAAGTGGACATTGTCAATCACGTCATGTTATGACGATTTTTTAATTTTGGGGCAGTATTTATAAGACTCCTAATTTTTTTCTGTTACAGGAACAATGTTCTCGTTGTGTTTAAATGATAATATTGTGAACAGCATCACTTCTGAAGTTTTTAAATTATTATTTAAAAGTGGAAAAATAACATGTCATATCAATCCTTTTATTTCTTAAACATTTTTTTATAGTTTGTACCAATGTTCATCTCGAATCCCTGCCTTGCGTAGAAAAGAACAGATTAATTAATTTCTGGTTTCACGCCGAGGGCGAAAATCCTACTTGGGAGGTTCCAGTTTTTATTGATGGAAATTGGATTTTTGCTGGGAAGATTGGAAACTATTTTAATGCGCATATACAGGTATAATTTTTTAGAGTAGCTGATAATAAAAATCATTTTAATTAGTAAGAGTTATAATTAGATTTAATTAGATAAAAACACATCTTATGAAGAAAGTAAATTATACTAAGGAATCTATAAAAAGAACCCTCAAGGCCAAACAAACTACATTGAGTTAAATGGAAACTCCATTTAACTCAATGGAGTATAAATGGAAACTCCATTTAACTCATCGAAGTTTATTTAACCTTGAGAGTTCTTTTTATAAATTCTTTATATAATTTATAATTGGTATCCATCAGCCAAACATTTATACTTTCACAGGCAGCTAATAGAAGTTGGTAAAACACCACTCAATTTTATAATGACTATAGTAGGTTTTATCAATAAGTACTATATAGAAATAAATAATGTTGGACTGGCTTCAAAAGGTCACTCCGCTATATTCATAATTATAGGACCCCCAGCATCAGGCGTGTATTCAAAAACTGATCTGTGTTGTAAACCATCTGAAAGCGCCACCATGGTTGAAGCAGTATTTCCTTTACTCATTTCTACTGACATCTTATGAAATTTGACCATAATTTTCAAGCATTCTTTTAGTTTTTATCGAGGGGTGCGACGATCCCTTTTTAAGCGTACGAGATTCACAGATTCACTGAGATTCACCAAGATTCACTGAGATTCACCAAGATTCACTGAGATTCACCAAGATTCACTGAGATTCA
>JAQIWE010003477.1:0-11765 GCA_034698565.1 Campodea plusiochaeta | reverse complement strand
ACTTGTGTAGAAACCCATATTACAATTATTCTAGATACTATTCTAAGGGGTTAACACTTTGCTCCCTATATGTACAGTGTATTTTGATTTTGTTTTTATTTGCATTTTTGGTTAGAAAAACTCTGTTTAAACTTCAATAATAACTTAAACTCATTTTATTTAGCTCTAGTTTGTTACAAAATTAGGTTGTATACAGGTATTATTCTGTCTGCGACACCAGCGCCAAATTCTTGAACATTGTCAATTTTATGAAATAAAAGAGTCCCCATCTTGAATCCTGAACTTGAAGTTTGACTTGCATTTGGTCCTGAAAGAAAAAGTTATTTATGAGTTAGGATGAGGGTGGGAGGATGGAAAGCGACTTCAAACGATCGGCTGTATTTTGTAGATCGGTTCTACACGCGATTCGGAACTCGATCGGTTGAATTTCGCGAGTAATAGTCGGAAAACTCTACGCGACCACGCCCTTCAACGGTCGTCTAGTTGCGAGGCTAGCTTCGAAAATCGTAGGCCTATCATTGAATTCGGTCGTATTTCATTAGGCTACGGTTGAAAACGAGAAGAATGTTTATTTTGATATCGACCCTATGTCAGAATACGGAAAATCGCGAGAGGCTACTCGTTTTATAAATTAATTTGTTGTCAGCGGGGTGCAACGTTTTCCGTGAATATTTCATTCGGCGACGGGCGTAATTCTACAGCTTCTAGCCGGGCTAGAATTTCGTTCGATTTTCCATCGATCGTCGAGAAATATACCGATTCGAAACGGTTTTCGTCGCCTACTCCCTACAACTGATATCATATGTACTGTTATTACCCTATGAAATCATGCACAATTTGGAAGTTGTGTACAGAGTACAGGCAGACAGTTTTGTTTGAAAATGACTTTACATTAAAATTGAAAATTTACGTAACTTTATTTATTCGTAGATGAGAACAGACATCAACATTTTAGACAAACTGAGTTGTTCTGCAAGACTTCCGTTTGGAAATCTAAAACGAAAATACAGAATACTATGTATTAGTATTTTAAATGACTACTGAACACGAAATAACAAAAACGAAATCAAAAACTAAGTAGGGTAATTTATAGCGATAATAAAACTGCTATTTTTTTTAATTCTTTATTTCTCCCAAAAGCATCAACACAAATGCTCACCTACTTAACATAATCGTACCTTATACGTTATACAAGGTATATTTCATACTAATTCATTGGCAGTCGCTGGCATTTCAAAATCCTACTCTTATCTAAACTTACTGCATTATAATAGCAGAGCTCAACATCGCCGGTTTGAGAATAAGTCCTTCCCATTGAGCAAAATGCACTCTACAACAGTAACTGAGCTTAAAAACTAAATTTTATGTTTAATATACATTAATATAGTATAACAACCAATATTTTAACGAAAAAATCCACGAAGTATCTCCAAGAACACTCAATACTTTATGTTAACAATATCACTACAAAAATACAATTTACACTGTTGTGCCAACAAAGCTAAGCTACCAAATCATAAAATTTGAGTAACACAGTTATAATAAAAATGTATCAAAATGTGCAAATTTAATACCATATTCGATTTCATACTTGGGACAGACAATTTCACACATTAGTTCACAATAATATATTATATTTTACGATGCAGGCAAGTAAATTCTGAAATGTGTAAGGGGTAACAGGCAGAGAGGCCTACGGAATTGCAACTTATGAAAAATGTAAAAAAATGAAAATCTTTGATTAAGTTAATGGACGTGCAATTCAAAGTGTACAATACCGTGCAGGCCAATTTACAAGGAACAAGACTGTATTCTTTCTGAGAGAAATGGATTTATATGTGTTTATCATTTTTTAGCTTATACGTTGCAAATCCACAATGAAAATACAGAATGTTGTCAATATTTTAGCCAAAACCCTTAGCTTTTATCAAGACATTAAATACATAATTTTATCAAGACATTAAATACATAATTTTATCAAGACATTAAATACATAATTTTATCAAGACATTAAATACATTAGATGTATTTAATGTCTTGATAAAAGCTAAGTGTCTTGGCTGAAATATTGACAATATTCTGTATTTTCACTGTGGATTTGCAACGTATAAGCTAAAAAAATGATGAACAAGATTGTACTGGTAAAAAAAGTCAGTGCTGTAAAATGGGACGAGAAAAAGGTCTATTAAAATATCGTTGAGTTACTATTGTATACGTTTCAACGCTCTATTCAACAATAATTGTTTGGAGGTACTTCTTGGAGAAAACAACTAACATAGTATCATTGTAACATCTCTTTATCATACTTCAATGTCAATATACGAATATATACGAGAATGAATGAAACATTAATATAATATTACACTATTACAGAAGCAAATACTTTAATCAATTAACTTAACACTTTATAAGCATACGTTAATATCGTAAGTATATAACAGTATCTATAATTATCGTGAATAAGTTCACTGAATCATTATTCTTTAATCAGTTCAATAAATGATGAATATTCTCTGATTCTGACATTGCAGAAACGATAAAGGAAGTGGAAAACCTTTCAATTGTCTTTCAAAAATATCACAGATTAATGATTATTCTGAAAGTGTATTTTAAATCATACTTGATATAATACTGCTGATTTCATGTATTCAAATTACTTGATACCTGAAATGCTTTATTCTGTGAATATGAATTTATAACGAGAATTTCCACATTCTTCATCTTTTAAAAGCTATTAGATAAAATGGATATGACAAATATATTGTGCCCTTATGATATAAACAGACTATATAGTGAAATCAGTATACACACAATGATAAAACTTCCGACATATATATAATAAATGCAAGGTTCTAATAATATCGGTGCATTTTTTCGCAATAGTTTTGATCACTAATCGATTGTAATTAACCCTTCCTCTAAAATATGCCAACTGGTTGTTCTATAGTATGATTAATAGTGTTATACAATATAACCAACAGGAATGGGAAATGTCATGATATACAGCAATGCTACAGAAAAGAAATATTTTTTACTAAGTCTATGTTACTATTAAGCTCTAAAATTCTATCTTTCACATCTTCACTTTCGTTTTTGACACAAAATAAATATTTCGTTGGGAAGTTTATAGCATTTAGAATAAGAATAACATATTTGGCACAAATAGTAAAGCTCGTAATGTGAACAAAAAGTACAGGAAAGACATGAAATAGTATAGAATTCATTCAGATCATTACCAAGAATCAACACATCGTATGAAAACGTTTTTCTACTATCTAACAATATATTCTTATAAATGTATGAATGTAATAAAATTACATACAAATTCCATTAATAGCTTCGTTACCAATAATTACACATTTTTTGGGAGAGTACATAATTTTCACTACTGTATTCAAACTTTATCTATTTATTTCGAATATTACTTAATTTTTATACTTTATTGGCATAATAATAACAGACTGCCAAATAATGTTTATTACTGCAAGGTCAACAAATTTTAACAATTAATAACTCCTTCATAGAGCTCTCAAAATGCACAACTGCCTGAGTACGATTAATACGATTGTGAAAATCGATAGGAAATTGAAAATATAATATGAATTATAGAAAGTGTAACTCGAAAATTTCATTTTTAAACAGATTTATACTATTCACCTCGTCATCATTATAAGACTAAATTCATTAGTAAACGCCGCAGATATCGTGGATATGCTACATCAAGAAGAAACACAGTAAAATTTATATACTGTACATTTTCCCGCCACCTTGCGCATTCGCATAGAAGGTATGATATATCGGTAGAAGAATGATTGTACTGAGGTGGCAGAGCAAGAGAGAAGCCTGCGAGGAATCATACTGCTCTTATTCGAAAGTATACAATAAACTTTACCCTTCTTTCCTTTAAATACCGCGATATGGGTACCACTATATAGTTATAGTATTTTTTAAATATATTTCAATAACCGAATCATAGTTATATTTTCAATTTCCAATGTTCATCTCGAGAGTATAAATGTTCTATATTTTGTGAATAAAGATCAACAATAATACTTTTCATATTCGAAAACTTTCAATTTAACTTTAACTTTCCTAAAATTGTATTAAAATGGGCAATAATGTATTCTAACAAAGAGTAAATTAATTAAATGTATTCATCATTTTTCAAACGAAAATATGTATTATGAATAAAACAAAAAATAATATACCGTATTATATCACGTTTCAAAATGCCACATTAAAAACAGGTAAAATAAAACAAACCGCGCACAAATACGACGGTACTGTTTCTAACATTTGACAATTTTTCAAAAATAAATAAAGCGAAATTTATAATTTTAAACATAATTTTTATAAGCATATTTTATATGCTGCCTCAAGCATGCCAGCTTATAAAGAGAATATTTCTGCCTGGTTACAATATTACCAGAACGATCTTTCTATCTATTATTATAAAGATTCCTTAATTATACATTGTTACAGTAAATATTAACTTGTACTCAGTTCTCTGGTTGGCAGTGTAATTTACTTTGTTAATGGCATTATTCGTTTCTGATGAAGCATATACAATCTTTTATGATAAAATTAATTTATCATATGAATATATTTTATTATTGATCTTCAATAATTTTTAAATTATGACTTATAAATTTAAAACTCAAGCTGTTTATCTATCACATTTTTATAAAAATCGGGAAAAGATGCAGTTAACATATTCCACTCCATTTTTTCTCATCATCCCTGCCTAGGTTCACACTCTTATGGTAAAATTTGAGTGATTTTGCCACATTGAGTAAATTTTTAGAAAGATGTATTAAAAACAGAAAGAATGAAGTGCTTTGATAGAAATATACTATATTGTATATTAGAGCACACAATAGACCCTTCTTGCTAATATGAAATAATACTTGTGTTATAATATGAGCTAATATAATATTTTAAGTAATAGTGACTACTCCTATGACAGTAACATTTTTCATATGTATATTTATAACTAGGATGAAATAGTAATCTTTTAACTTTACAGAGTATCTTAATTGACAAAGTTTTGTATGTTAGCAATTCTCTTATTTTTGTAATTTATAAATTTTTTTTTATCTCTTCTCTAGATTATTAATTGCTTCTATATACTTCTTTACAAAACTTTTATGTTAATTAAATTTGCTTAGAATTTTCATACCTAATATTACTTACAAAATATAAGATAATAATTATTAATAATACAACTTAAAGATGCTCAGTTTTGATGTTACAATTCTTTTGTTATGTTTGTATGTCAAGTGAAAGATTTTAGTTAATCTATTAACTATATAGCTGACATTGACCCGAAAAGTCAAATTAAATTATGTAAACATTCTTGACAATCTATTTTATTATTTTTTTTACTAATTTTTTAATCCCCTTTGGCATTATTATGAAGACCTTGTGTGATGGATAACAGAAAAATATAACATACATCTGTACATATGATTTCAAGTGTTTTCCATGCAATATTTCAAGAATAACATTTGAACTCTAAAAATCAAAAGAACTTGGAAGAAGCAAACATTTGTTTCATTCAACTTACATTAAATAAAACATTTTTGGAGCATCATAAAATAATTATATGTTATTGTACTGTCATAAATAAATTTTCTATAACTTCAAAATTTTATTTGTACCATAGACTATATGTTAAGTAATTATGTAACATTAACAATGCTAGATGCCTCTTGCATGGTTTATTGTAGTCTGCAAATGTTCGTAACAATTTTATTTCAAAATACTCTGTTTTCATTTGGAGCAAGTTATTGCTGGAAATTAATTATTCATTTACAAATAATGAGTGATAGTCAGTTTTAGTATTTTATAATAATTCTATAATGCTATTACTTCAATGATCAACATATGTTTTCTCACATATATCACCATAAATTTTGTATATGAAGTAATGAGAAAGAAGCAATGCAAATATTAATTTTGTCAACATCACCTGTATTTCTTTAAAAAAAAACATTAAAATACAGTAGTTATATAGGAGCTACTATATGTGAGGATTGACTCTGTTAATCACAAATTTTAAATGAATGTCTCTAAACATATTTTAAAACTCGTTTTCATTGCTCGTTGCTTCTATAGTGGTCTAGTACTGCTTATTTGGTTTCATGTGACATGTTCTTTGTAATTTCTAAGTGTTAGTACACTTTGTCAATATAAACTTTTAATAAGAAATAAAGTTAAATACTTTACTACACCATAAATCATAGCATAGGTGCATTAATGTTTCCTTTCTAAAGTATAACTTACTGTGATTGATATATGACAGTATATAATACCACTTCTCTACTAATTTTAACTTTCGAACAAAAATCTGGGTTAAAACTGTAAAATATTTTATTTTTGATTAAGGTAAAATTTTATGTAATTAACTAAACATTTTTGGCTCATATGTGATGTGTCACGTTGTAAAATTTTTTTTAGACCAAAATAAACAAACTTCATGTCAGTTTTCCAAATTTCTTGGTAATAATACACTTTGTTTGGCTTAAAAAAGAAAAAAAATCTTTGGTTTAATATCAAATGGGCAGTTTAAACTGCTTACATATTCTAAAGTACATTATTTCTTGATACAAAGACACTTTGTATGTAAAAGTTGTAATCCAAATGACGAGACTATAATATCGATAACATTTTCATTTTATCAAATGGGTATGAAAATTTGGTTTCATTGCTCAACTGAAAGAGTTATAATGAAGTTCTTATTTTGGAACAATACAAATATTTTCTGTAAATTGTGAAAGCTGTAAAGCATCTATATAAATGGAATAGTTACAAATAATACTAACAATAAAAATGACTATTTCAGAGAGTCATATTAGTTTGCACATAGTGCTACCTTCTACAAAATGATTTTTTATGAGCAGAGAGAGTTACCAGTTTGCTACAGTAATACTGTATGCAGAAAATAAAAATGAAAATAATGAACAAAATATAACATTATTTTATCCCGCCAAAACAATTAGCCACAAGAAACATAACCTAGTAGGCATTATTTATGTGTAATCTGTAAAAGATACTAAAAGAGTTGGCTAAATTTCAAATCTGGATATCTCAATTCTTTCACTATGAGAAATAATGCATGAGTTTGATACTTACAATAATGATTGTTTAATGTGGCTACTTGTTCTAGGCTTATTATAAATAAATACTGCTGAATTTTTGTAAGAGTATGAATTGTCAATTTTCTAGATGATTGTACATTTTTGAGTAATTTTAAGTATTCTTCAATTTATTCTTTAAAGACAGTATAAAAACTATGAGAGTTGTAACTGGGAAAGATGTTTTTGATTTCAATTTTTGTTAATCAAACCCAAACTTCAATTCAGTAGTAGATACAAAAAAAACAATTAAAATAAGTAGAAAAAAAATCAGATCAATTCACATATAAAAAACTACAACATAAAAAAGTACAAAAAAATACATCTAAAAATAAATGTGATTAAATGAACCTTCTGAAGTGCAAATAATTTGTTCCCATTCATTCTTCGAGTTGTTCCTCTTCATTCTGCAACTTCCGCTGTTCCTTCTCCAACAACATTTTGATTAGCTTGATTAAGTGCAGTTGTAGTTTTACGATACATCTCCAAAAATCCAATTGCTTCACAGGCTTCTTGTCGTTCTGCTAAATAACGAGCACTTGCATCTTGTAATGTCTGCAAAAATCTACGATCAGGTACCACACGAAGAAATGGCTCAACCTTAAAAAATATAGAGAACAACTTTGTGAGCTAAACAGTGTAAGATACAATCTCTCCAGTTCATATTTCACTGAAAATCATAATTTAAACAGTGTAGTTTTTATTGATTTTTACATTGGTTCTGGTGGACTGATCATAAAGTTCTTCTATAATTGTTTTTAATGAGATTTGATCTGTTAAGGAAAGTAGCATATATAAATTGTTGTGCAAGGATACTAAAAGTTTCAATGTCTCTTAATCCACATTCTCAATAACCATTTTAAGACTTTCATATTTTTAGTAAAATTTTAAAATAATTTAATCATGTCATGGTTATAATAGTAAATTTTGAAAAGTAAACAAAAATATATAAAATTGGACCCTAAAAACTTTAATAATTTAGTAAAAAAACCAGTGGTGGGGCCAGAGGCGGGGGACCGGGATGTGCAGGCACACCCTGTGGGAAAGGTCTGCACCCTTGTCGAAAGAAGTCACAAAATCATAGGAAATTTATGAGAAACAATCTAGTTTAAATAAAATGTGATGAAATATGCAAAAAGATCTGAATATTTTGTTGAAATGGAATGTTTCTTAACAAAAATGAAAAAAAAATTTGACTTGCGGCACAAATACATTGCAATTAACGAAATTGTGGGTCCCCATTGCTTACGTTTCATGTGAAACTTAAGTTGTCCATAGTAGATTGATTGTGCGTATTCTGAAAACTGACCTTGAATAAAAATCAATCTTTTTATTAGGGAATCCATACTCGACCCGAACAATTCTCCTACCCGGATTATACCGAAACCAACGAAAAAAGGTCTTTTTTCAGCAAATATCTTATAAATACGTAAGCACCGTAAAATGCTTAGATAATTTCTTTACTTTTCTTCCGTTTTCGCCGACATTTACTTGGTTTTTTAACGTTCCTGTCAACATTTTTTTTGTTTTTCCCCGTTTACAATGTAATTTTTTGCTTTTTCAGGTAGTAATAACCCAAAGTTCCACCCGATACCTGTAATAAAAAACGGGTACCCAATGGAAACACTACTTTTTTTAAAAGCACACTTGCCGAAAAGGCTGAACACCCTATATTTTAACGAAAAAATCCTATTTTTTAGTTTAAAAAAAGTAAAAAAATAGCTACTTTGCAATAAAAATATGATCCCAAAAATTTGACATTTTCTGTTTCCATTTGACAGAGAGGGGGAGGGCACAGTAAAAGTTTTGACTTCCCCTGTCCTCTTTGGTAATATAGTTCCTAGTTAGTTCTCTGGGAGTAATTAGATGCTTCCATAAAGTTATGAACAGTTTAACAATATTTAATGTTTATTAGGTGACTGATGTGGACATGTTAAAATCACATTACATACTGTTCTGACAAAGATAATCTGAAAAGTAACATAAATAACCAAAACAGACACTTAAATACTGATGTCTAAAATTTTAAAACTCAGATACAGTTAAGTACAGTACTTTTGTTTTGTCGTTATTACAAAATGTAATACCAAATTTTGTTAATATTACAAATGGTGAAAGTTTGTGTAAGTGTATAAGTTTTTTACCTCCATTTCTGACAATGCTTCCAATTCTTTTCCACTTAACCATGGTAATGAACTGAGATCATGATATAACTCAGCTATAAGTTCATCTAGATTTGAAGGTTCAACTGAGTCAGTTTGGTCAAGGGAACTCCAACTGAAACAACACCAAAATATTTTAGAAATAGAAATGTGATATTATTATAATTTAATTCAAATGAACTCACAATACTTCAACATAATGTATTAATTGGAAATGTGATACTTCAAATAAATAAATATTATAAGTCATCTTAATTCATTTTTATGAATACGCAATAGTAAAAGGTTTTTTATTCCTTAATTTAATGTTTTTTATTTAACACATATTAGTATAACAGTACAAATAAGGAGATCAAAGTACTTGCAGTTCAGCCATTTGACAATTAGGATTACAGTATTATTTGAATTTATGCTAGTCTTTTTAATTTTTTGTATTTTTATAAAGTAAAAACTAAAATAAATTATTTATGCATACTTAAGTATGATCAAGAAGTGATTACGAAAGAAGGAATAACCATTGGGTTTGAACTATACAAGTGCTGTGGAGAATCGCATGCGCACTAGCAAACTTGTGACGATTCCATTCCACCCAAACCACTTTATGACGTCACGATCCCCATAAGCCCTGTTACGAAAATATTTCTGCTTGTGTTAGAAATGAGCACTGGTGTGGTACAACAGATGGCATAAGGGAAAAGATAGGGCAATGTTCCTTCTCCCGTGATTACTTCTTGGTTTCACTAATGAGCCTCTTCGATTTAAAATTCATTAATATTTAAAAAAAAAAAAATTCATTAAAATTAGATCTGAGACAATAATATTTTCTGGCATCCATAGATCCAGTTATGGCAATAAGACCAGGTATCACTTATTACAAATCTTGTAAAAATATCTATAAAACCTTCAGCAAAATTAATTTCTACTCTAGCTCAAGCATACATTTATCTTTATAAACTAAAATAATAAAATAAACCACACACACAAAAAAAATAAGCTGTAATAATAATATTTATAAACTAAAAAAATGACAGAGAAAAAATAAATTTAATCTCTTTAAAAATATCAACAAATAATGTTAAGGTACAAAATAAATATCATTTGGAAAGAACCATTGGAAAAAATGCACCTTTCGATTCTACAACCAGACGGATTTTGATATAAAATAATATTAAATGGAATAACAATCTATGTAATAATAAAAATTAATTTTCAGTCGTTGTAATTTTTCAAACCTCTTGTAATTATTGTGGAATGTTGTTATTTCGCGTTGCATTGTACTTCAGTACCAAACCTTGATCTGAGTTGTTCGAGTAATACAAACGTTAATATAGTATGAGGACCCAAGCGGACAAATGCAGGAATGTAACCCTGGAAAGAAAAAATTATTTTTTAGATTTTCAAATAAAGTCTGATGGTCATAGCAATTCGGAGGCTATAAATATTTCAGAGGTAACAACTCTGGAAAAAATTTGACTAACAGCAATATAGTGGCCACACTTTTAATTGTAAATTCATTATCATATTTAGCAAAAATTAGTCTGTTTCAGCGTTCGAATTTCACAGTAGCCTCAGACTACTAGATTTCGTTTTTGGCTACTGAAATCAAAACTCTACTAGCCAACTTGCCTAGTGCATATTTTTAGAATTTTTAAAACCATTGTCAACTGATGTAATGTTAAAACACCCGTCATCGCTACAAGACTCAATATTATTGGTCCACATCATCACTGACATATAATTATGTCAGCATTACCGTGATGTATTAAAACACGTCATCGCTACTAAACTCAATGTTATTGGTTTACATCAATGAAATATAAAATAGGTTCATAAAATGTTAAAAAAACATACTACCAACTTTCAATTCTTTGGGAAAATCAGCTAAACAGTTTGAAAGCAGTCAGATTGACTGAAAAATTGTGTTATTTTTATTCAAAAAATTGTATTAAAGTGATTGGCTAGTAAAATTATTTTTTGGCTAGTAACTTTTAGAACTTACTAGCCTGAGTAGCTAGTGCTTGAAAAAATGAAATTCTAATCCTGATCTGTTTAGTAATGACATATGTATGGTAAATCCAACTATAATTTCTTCGGACTGTTTCCAATTTCATAATTTTTTTACTAACGTCGTAAATATTTTTAAAAACAACTTTCAATGAATCATTCAAAAGTAATTCAATGATCTAATTTAATATTTCATTTGGTAGGTAGTTAAAATGTAAGTAAAGCTGTAAGTTTCTTACTTTCCGTGTAAATTTAGTAATTTTAGTAGCCAGCGTATTAAGTCTATATCAAATTATTTCACTGTGATTTAAAGTATAACTACTAATTGTGAAATACAATCTGCCTTAGAGTTCTTTGATCATAATTTATTTCTACCGACTCAGGTTTCGAGTTTAACAAAATTCATCATCAGGGTCATACGAAAAAATGTTGAAATCCAACTGTTATGAAACACAACTATATC
>JAQIWE010003476.1:0-11767 GCA_034698565.1 Campodea plusiochaeta | reverse complement strand
ACTTGCAGCTAAATTGACTTTTCTGATATTATATCATAATATTAGTCTTCTTGATATAAATAACTCTTATTATTTTTCTTACCTCTCAAAAATCATCGGTTGTCGAGATATTCACCTTAGAAAATGGAAGAAAATAAGCTGTAGGGTAACGGAGCAAACGTGACCCAAAACAAGACAACTGCTGATTTATGAATAAAATGATTAAATTATTTTTAAGTCAGTTTTGCTACTACGTAATAGATATGTGTTCTGATATGTGTTTTTCAGAGAATAATTTGCCTATTTTCGCAAGGCAGCGAACTCTATAAACAGAAATATCTTTTGATCCGTTCAACTTTTTGCAAAAATTCTCTAATAATATAAGGTACAAGAAAATAACTGAAAACATGAAATTCATTATCTGCAGGTAACCCTTTAACTTTCAACCAGTTTCAGCAGCAAAATTGGTTGAAAGGATTTGTTTTATATTAATTATAGCATTCACAGAAGGGCAAACATAGAAATAGGCTAGATTGTTTATTTTCTTTCATAAACTTTTTCCCCTGCTTCCAACTCAACTTTCATTCTAATAGAGTTAATATTCCAGTCAACATTTTTAAACCTCTTTGGGAAACTTTATGATTAATTAAAATAAATTTAATCTCAACGTGGTCTGGCATTATTTTTTAATAAAGTTTCTCAAATATTGCTTCCTTTGCTTGCACTACAATTTAAGAGGTGAAGTTTTGATATTTTATTAGTGGTTTTACAAGTTAATGTTCTAGAACTAAATGTGTTTTTTTTAAACTATTGTAAATATTAAATTGTTAGGATAAACTGGTAATCATCGGATAATTCAAAAATTAAAATAATATACTGTACTATGGTAGTACACCGTGTAGCTCTTTCAGCAATGTGGAGTTGGGTTCTGGATGAAACAAGTTCTCTCCATGCATTCTTATGGGATTAGAATGTGAAAGTAAAATCTAACTCCACATTTCTGAGGGAGCCGCAGTGTACATGTAATTTCTTCACATAGAGTTTTGATCTTTAAATAAAAATCAGAAATTAAAATTCTTTTCTCTGTAAACCTAAAGATTGTAATGTTCTTAAAAGATAACACATTATTATATTTATCTAATTTTTGCCTTCAGAGATGCCTAGTAGGTCCTAATATAATATAAAATCTTGACATTATTCCATAGACAACAAATACTGGTGAGCAAAGTGGCATTTACGTATTCTGTAATTCCTTTTATGTCATTTAAAAAATTGTGCAAAGTTTCTTATCGTGGGTCTTTATTTTGGTGAAATGTAGGACGTTGCTTGCAAATATTTTAAAATGCATTGGTATGGTACTGCACCTGTATTGTATTTCTATGGTATTTTTTAATTGGTGTTTTAAATAGGAGAAATGTACTAATCTGAATGTGTCTTCAAAGATTTTTTGGTAGGGTATAATAACAGTTTCAGAAATTTCTGCTATTAAAATTTAAATATGAAGTAAAATATTACTCACAGCTGAAAAAATTAATCATACCGCATTTTGAAACAGTCACTAATGCTGTATCATCAATAAACCAGTTGTGTGACGGTAATCTTGTTACGGTGTACAATATGGGCTTGTGTTAGATATTATTTTATTTTGTATATATTGGTGCACTATTGAGATTAACAGATTTCATAAACATGTTGGTTGTGATATTTTCTAATATATTTCAATAAGAAAATCACATTTTTTAAATCTTGTTAGCTTGTTCTATTTAAAATATGAAAACCTTTTCTTTAATTTGTTGTAATTAATTGATAATTTTAGCACTTTAGAGGCCTATTGTTCAAGTTTCAGTGATAAGATCCACTTTTATCAGACTTTTTAATTTAAAATAGTTTATTATTCTAACATTCTTAGCATCATTTAGCCTAGGAGCCTAGCATATAAATCCTAACATTTAAATTTTGTCAGAACTTGACTTGAATAGACCTAGAAAAAAAAAAGCTTTGCACTTTCTTAAATATAATGAAACCATCTTCTTGTCGAAAAAGTATGATTTCAATAAAACAAACCACTTTTTTGTGTAATGACACTTGTTAAAAAAATTCACTTCTTTAGTTGTAGTGAAAGTGAAGTATAACAGACCTAATGTAGGAAAATCTTATCTGTTTTAAAAGGCCGATGTTTCAACAAACTTGAAGAAGGGCAAGTGGCGATTAAAGAAACGTTCAATCCACCCTGATAACATGTCATCTGCGAACACATCAGGCGAACAGAGTAACGAACAATCTGAGAACCAAGAACAACCGTCGGAAAATCAAGAGGAAGAAACAGAAGGGGACAACGAATACATCCCATGGGAAGACCCATTTAAAATGAACCTCCCAGAGATCCCTGAAGATATAACTATCCCAGATGAATCGGATAATGAGGATTCAAACAGTGATGATCCCCCAATCCAATATGATCCCTTCGAGTTGCCCCCACCAAGTCCAGTTGAAATACCGACTTTTGATTTCCCCCCGCCATTATTGAATGATATTATGAAGAAGATGGCTGTGAGGAAAAGTGCGGAAAGTGAGAATGAGGGGAAGAGTGAATCGGAAATGTCAACACAGCAGGATGAAAGTAACCAAGAAAAAACGTAAGTAATAATGAAACTTTCTACGACGTATGGCTGAAAAGTATGTGTAAGTGTTAGAGGCTTTCAAATTTAAAATTATGAAAACTCTTGGTAAAATTAAGACTGACTAATAGGCTCAAGTCCTAACTTTGCTTGAAGCTTTAAGAGTATTATTGTCAGCCTAGTCTGTTTTCCAACTGTTGAGGGTCTGATAATGAAACTTTAACTTGTAAAGATTTTATGTAGTTATTTAAAAGATCATGCCAACAAATAAAACAAGGAAAGTGTAAGAATAGTCATGCAATCTCCTTTAAATTATGGTAGAAATTTTCTCACTGGAATGCCTTAACTAACTTTTTTTAAATTCTTTTTTTTTTTCAGTGACACACCGAAGCAACTATCTGACCTAACTGATATTCATCCTGTTACAACTGTCGATACTGGTGACGTAGGCTTACAAGGAGCTGAGTTATACAAATGCGGCTCACCAAAATGTGACTTCAGTGCCGAAACAGCAAACCTACTCCGTGATCACTTACTAATGTGCGAATATTACGACGGAATGAAAGCTTTTCCATGCTTTCATTGCGATCGAAGCTTCCGTCATATAATCGGTATAATCGATCATTTGAAAATCCACGGTCGTAAAGGTTACATTTGTGCCTTGTGTTCTTATCGTGCTCATAATGCTCAGGCGGTTCAGAAGCATTTGCGATCTGAGCATAAAGTCAATCAGTACCATACTTCCCCATTGGATCCGTTGGTTTCTAACGTAGAGGAAGGTGATTATGTGGTTTATCCATCAATGAAAGGGGAGAAGAGGAAAGATGGGAAAAAAGTAAGTGACGTTGTTTGTTAATTTAGTAGTAGTTTAAACATATTTATGCTTGAAAAGAAGATGAATCTCAGTTATAACAGCAATAGCTTACTGAATAGTTCAGCCTTGTTTAAGTTTGCCTACGTTAGCTCCTTGCAGGAATGGAGATGTTTTTGTTTAATGAAGTGTATAATATTAGTACAATGAAAGTCAGTTATTAAATCATTAAAAGTAATAGCTGAATACTGAATAGTTTCCATTTCAACATCGTCACCACTGATACGAGTACAGCACAAGCCTTTTATACCGCTTGAAGTCAAATAGGATTAGTGTTTTTTAATTATCAATTGTAGTTAAATACAATCAGACGTAAACTGGATTGTCAACTTGTCTTCTTCATATACAGTAAATGTACAACATTAAGACACTTTCTCCTAAGTTTAAAATTTTTCTCACTTATTCTCTTTCAAAAGCTGCAGAGTGCAGAGGGTTAGAAAATAGTATTTTCTAATATATAGCCAAGCAAACTTCACAAACTGTATACTTTAACTAACCATACATGCCGCAATTCTCTCCACAGGTAAAATCCGACGTGTACCTCCCAACGAACATCGATACCATCCCTCACCATGCTGTCCTGAAGAAAGATACTCACTGTGGTTTGTGTTCATACTTCACTAAGGTTCGGAGTAATCTAGTTAAGCATTTACTACTGCATTCTGAGGAGAAGAAACCACCAAACAAGACACCTATTAATCCTATGCCATGCCTGGAGGTAAGATATTTAAGACTAGGCTATTGTTTTCAATTTATTTGCTTTTTAAATTTTATCAGTCAATGCTGTAGATATTTAAAGGTAAATTTTAATCCATTAATTAGAATGTAGAATTTTTTTAAATTGAAATCCATTAACTAGAATGTAGTACAAACTGTAAAGGTTACCTTTTTTTACAAGAAACTAGTAACGTACCATTTTAAAAATAATTACTACATATTCTCAGAAAATATCTGTCAGAAAATATATACTCAGAAAATATCTTAGTTTGCTGTAATTTTTAGTCGAATTATTTTATTCTTTTTACCGAGACATATGTTTGTGAACTTTTATCAGTATTTTTGAATTTTTGTTTTCACTGATTTCACAATGAAAGTCATTTAATTTACACAAAATAATTTACTATTTCTGCTGTCCTTTACCAGCATTATTTTTTGTACCTAAGATAAAATTTGGATATTACATTTATAAGTCTACTTTCCTCATCACAGCGCAACGAACTTATGTTTGACAAGATGACGAACTGGGCAGTGAGCTCCCAACAAGCAGAAGGCTCCCAGCCTAAGCGAACTACAAGTGTGGACTCAGCGGAAAACTTCAGCACCGATTTCAAATATGTGCCAAATAATGAACGGTATGCATGTGGGGCTTGTACTTATATCAGCTCAAATGAGACCATATTTAAATACCATTTGAACACATTGCACACCGATACAAATGCATTCAATTGTGCACATTGTGCCAACATTGTTTGTGCCACTGTCGATAGGTAAGATTAAGAATCCCCTTTTTTATTGCGAGTTAACATTTTTTTAGTTTGGCGTTTTAATTTTTCATTGCGAGTTAAACAAGTTCATTTTTCGTAGGTAGCGTTTGTTTTATTCAGTTTTCTGTGCATGTAAAGTCTTTAATTTTCTTAAAAGTTTAATTAACGATGTAAATAATATAATTGTATATTTTTCTGTTTAATATTCACTTAATTGAAGATATTTTGATGTTTAACTAAACCTGCAGAATTTTTGTTTTAAAATGCATGGGTATTGTAATTTTTTCATGAAATGTGATTGATTTGAAATTACCAAGGTTCTGCTAAAAATATGAAACTTACTAAAGTATAGGTTATACCTGGATTTCTAATTGTTTCATTTTTATTTTTGGTTGTTTTCCAAGAAAAATTTTCAGTTCTTGATAGCTTATGATTCTTTGTGCAAACGAAAAAAACATACAAAATTAAATCTATATCGTAAGAAATTTTGCTATTCATTTAACTTGGTAACATACAACAAATCAAAAGCATAACCATTAAAAAAGTATTAGTAATATCCTATTGAATTGTAAGTTATTATTCATTTTAGTCCTGTAAATTGTCAACTCAAAGTGTCTTCAATTAGGCATCGCTTGAAAACATGATTCCGCTGAAATACTTCTGGTGAAAGTAACTTTTATCTTAAACAAAATACTCTGCAAAGTTATTATAGATTGTTCAAACCCCTGTCAAAAGTCCCCTCAACAGCACAAAGGTATAAATATCTACACATGGCACAACAATGCAATATAATAATACAAAAGCATGCCAAACAAGTTCAAGACCTTGTGTGTCACGAACTACATAATTTTATGTGTCTGTGTTTAACATTTGTCTTATCATAGGGGATAGGGATATTAACGCTTAGTTTTTGTGTTGATTGAAGAATAGAAGCCTAAAGCAGTTTTATTGTATTTATTGATTTTTTTATGGTAAGGAAACTAGTAAGCTAAGCTAAATTGTAGATTTTTATCAGGTATTTGTTGCATATGTATTGGAAATTGTAATTTATTTTCCATATAAAGTAGTAAACTTCCAGTTAGGGGAAAGCTAGAAATGAAAATTTGATTCTTGTTTAAGGCATTATCATCTTCTGGTGTGTGTTTTGTCCTACACTGGAATAAAAAAAAATCACTATACATTTTAAAAATAAATATTAATTTATGTACAGCATACTTTCATTAGTAGAAATGTACGGAATATTGTATATCATTGATGGAAATGAAAAGTCGAATTCTGTAAAAAGCACTGTATATTATAGAACATCACGTTCGAATTTATTCATCTTGTACATATAACTGCAATTTGATGTTATTTTAACATCTTCTGTTTTAAAATAATAACATGTGATTGCAGTTATATGTACCCCTGAAGATGAACTGTTTAGTTTCTAAACTTGTTAGGTAATGTTTAGTGTTGGGCGATTAACTCGATTATTTACCCGGATAGTCTGACTTGATTATTCCATTTTTGAAAATCGGACAATCAAAATAACTGATGATTCTGAATTTCACATATTTTCAGCTGTACAAGGTTTCTAAGTCAAATAAACTTGTCTTTTTAATCCAGGAAAAGAAAAAGAAAAGTTTCTCAAAACGAACTAATAAACAAACCAATTGTAACATTTTAATTCTACAATATTTCGATGATGATTCTTATAACATTTCGGAATAACGATGCAGTGTTAGTGCTGATGTGGCCCAATAATATTGAATTTAGTAGTGATGACGCTACTTTAAATACTTCACAGCTATGCTGACGTGTCCCTGATTTGAACTTGGTAGCGATGACGCGTTCTTTAATACATTGCGGCTCTCAATAGATCGCTATATATACTATGATAATATATTTAAGCGATTTTTTATTGTATTTAAACTACATTTTATGAGAATTATCATTAAATAGTATTGATATAAAAATATAATCGATTAAAACGCGATTAATCGATTATTATCGCAGCGATTAATCGATTACAAAATTTCAATAATCGCCCAACACTAGTAATGTTCTATATATACAAAGTGCTTTTTACGGATTTTGGCTTTTCATTTCTATCAGTTATGTACAATATGGTAATCTAACATTAAAAAGTATTAAATCATATCATTTTTGTAAATTGCAAGTACTGAATTATGAATTTAATTGGATTAAATTAGAATCACAACACGTATCCTCTCTTTCAGTTACAAATCTTACAATGTAACTGAAAGAGAGGATACGTGTTGTCAGTCATATAGGAGAATTGCATGAATGAAAAGTGTTTACACGTTACAATTTTACAATAATTCAAAATACAATAACATCATAAATAAATGTTATAAAATATTCTGGTATTCAGATTATGCTTAAAGTGCTTTTAAAAGTAGCTAGTTTGATTGCAGTAAAAACTATTGATTTAAAAGTGAGTAGATTTACATAGCAATATGCTGTGCCACTTTTTCTTCTATACTTGCACCAATACTGGAAGATGAATAGCTTCAAACAGAACATTTTTATTGGGATTCTAGATAGGTGGTATTAATATCATATTTATCACACAATATGTGGAATATTCATGTGATTGTTACAAGGGACTAATAAGAGCTAATTTTTTAATATTTATGTTAATTGGCATTTTACTAACCCAGGATATGAACAATCTGCCTTCTCGTTACTAATTCTTTAATTGGATTGCATGATTGTGTTATTCCTTATGTTTGAAGTGGTGGTTTTATGGTTTTCTTCTCATTTCTTTTGCTGAATAATAATTGTTGCATTATTTGCACACAATCATTTAATTTGTGTTATTTCTTTTCACTCATGGTGTAATGGGTTTTGGTTTTATGTTGAAATGTTATTCATCTGGTAGGTTGAATTAGTGTTGCATGATTGTTAAATGTAAAAATTTCTTAATGTTTGCTTACAATGCTCATTATCAGATAATTTATTTTCGGTCCAGCTACTGCTAGATTAATAGCTAAAGAGCTAGAAATTATTTTTCTTTTGTAAGAATTGGTTTCAGATGAAAACGCTTCTCTTGAAACATTGACAAGTCGCTAAATAATTAAAATTTTGACTTCAGAATTAAATCGTGAATTATCAATTTATCATTCTGTTCTTATAACAAAGCAAACAAATGATTTGATATTTTAACCATTTTGGTGTTAAAACTAACACCAAAATGGTTTAACACTGTTAAACATATAAAGTTTTCAAATCAGATAGTGCGCTCATGAAATGCCGTTTTTAATTGTAATTTTGTGCAGCATATACTTGCACCTTATTAAAGTTTATATCTCAACTAAACTGCTGAACAAAATAAAATTCTATTCACTTTATGAAGCCTACTGTGTACAATATAGAACCCATTCGACAATTATTACTCTTCCTCCCTCTAGTTTCCAAGCCCACATCCAACTTCATGGCCCATCATTATACAAATGCACACGTTGCCCATACCACCACACAACGAAAACAACAGTAGAAAACCATGTGCGAGAAAACCACCCGGAAGCCACCACGCCACCTCTTGTCCAGGAAGTGCGAAACATCGAAAATGAATCATCACAATGGGACTCCAACACAGAAACTGGGTTGAGACGTGGCCCCTGGCGCTGTGCTATTTGTAAATCGAGTGCATCAAGTGAAAAAGGGATTCTTGATCATGTTCAAGGGACTCATAAGATACGAGCGAGATATAAGTGTGCATTGTGCCCTGTGAAAGATGAAGGAAGTGACGATGAGAAGTTTGATACTCATTTCGCAACAGTGCATCCCCGCTTGCCCAGGAAGGTCATCATGATGTATTATAAGGTAAGAGACAGTTGCTAAAATATTGAATGTTCAGTTAAAAGGTTTGGGGTATTAGTCACCAAGGAATAGACATGGTATGAGACAGCTGTTTCGCCTCTTAAAGGGTCATCAGTTATACTTGTCCGAGGATTGATATGACACTATCCGTATCACTCATCATTCCTGCTTTGCAATGTTAGAAAATGATAGTATCATCTCTAGTGTGTATCTGTAGTAACTACATTTTAGCTATCATGTCCTCCTTGGTGACTAATACCCCAAACCTTTCAAATTAACAAATTAAGTCACTATAGTTTCTAAAATAATAATATATATGTTTATTTATACATACTCTGTTTACGTATAGTAAATTGACAGATGCCACAGAATAACAATATCAAATTCATTAGAAAAAAGTATTTTAGATTAGATTTTTGTTTTGGAAATGAAGAGAGTGTATTATTTAAACCTCAAATAAGTACAGCTTTTCTTTAAAAATAGTAATCAATTCTGTTAAAACTTATTTGTGGCAACCAGCAGTTTCGCTGTGTACATTGTACAATTTTAATCAGCAGGTCCAAAATAAATATGAGTAAAATAATCAATCAATAATATTAGTAAATGTAAATTCCCATCTATTACCAATAGTTCACTTTTTACTTACATTCTTTGGTAGTAACAACCAAAATGATTATAAAAAACTGTAAGTATTATTTATTTTATTTATTGGAATGTCAAATACAAGTGGCTCGTTTTATACATAAATACATTGTCAGTGTTGAGTGCATAGTGTTTCCAATATCTCACGGGTCTAAACTGGTTATGTCTTCAAACTGTTTCGACAGGTAAACCCATTGTTGACCACTTGTTTGAGTTGTTCAAATTGGGTATTTTCTATACAATTCGCAAGTTAGTCAAAGAAAACAAATAAGTCAACGAGGATTATCAGTTGTTGGAATGTCAGAAACACCCTTGATGAGTTAAACGGTTTCGGTCCGTAAGATTTTGTATAAAGTATAAGTAAGGAACAAGGCTTAGATTTGGAGAGCAAAAAGTATACTGTATATGGTGGTGTTTACATTTATTTGGTACTTTCCGTCAACACACAAAAAAGTGACTAATAGCTATCATTGCCTAAGTGTCTATAAGATCAGAAAATATGAAATATATCATTTCGATTTAAAGCAGTGAAATACCCCTCTCCTTCCTTATTTTATTAATACAACATCAAAAATCTTTTTATTTTGAGGTTATTTACATATAATCCTAATGCGTAAAATAATATTGGTAATACATCATAATACCGTAATTGGTAATACGCAGCCTAAAACAACGCAATAACTCATTTCCTAAACAGAAATTATGTGGTCTGGTTCATGTGGTTCTATTTCTCAACAGAAAGGGATCTTGTATTTGACAGAAAAACAGGAAGTTCATTATATACTTTCACGAATTCAATGAACTTTCCAGAGGAAAAATATTATCTCGTTTTATGTCGCGTGCATCAGTGTTTACTGTATATTTCAGCTATCTTTATTCAGATTGAAGATTACTTTCAAGGATAAGTTTTTACTTTTATATTTATAACGTATATGAGGTTGGTGAGCGGATGAAAAAACAGTCTTTTATGTTATTTCTCAGAAAACATCTTTAAAAAAATTCAAAGAAAGAAAAAATATACGGTATACTTCATTTGATATTTGAGTAGTACAGAGAATAATCTATATAAAGTTTTACATCTGTTGACATTATAATTATACAGTTATACATTATGATTGTAAACATCTTTGTATTAACATAATTGTGTAACTTTTGATTTTAATTAATCCTATTAACTGTAATAAATTATGCATGTTATTTGTAATTAATTAAGATAAGGTTATCTTTATGCATAATTTATTATCTCAAAGTAAACGGAGACAGTAAAATAATTAATAACAATACAGAATATAAATATATTATAACTATCAGTTTAATTAAAGTTATTCCATCCGCTCTGCAATAAATTCTAGTTATTAATTTATTATCTTGTTTACTTTGTAAAGATCTCACGAGTCAGTCTTTTTAATTTCACTTATATATATTTACAGTTAGGAAACTATCAAAATAATCATTAATACAAATAGAATAAAGTAAACTCAGTTCTTACGTTATTAACAAACTGATGTTCTTTTATAATACATTGTTGACATAATGTCATTCTTATTTAATTAAAGTTTTTATAGACAAGTCAGTCAAAATAATCCAGTAATGTATTGTGAGTTAACCTATCAAGATTTTTCTTATGTTTGTACAGACCAATAAATATAATAAGAGACAAATAATTGTCGAATATTTTAAGATAAAACATGTTTTACAAACATTTGTTTATCAATTTTGATTAACGTAGACTCTCGATCTGATTGAGATCATTGCCATTTTTTTGACACAGCTTCTTTCTTAGAATCTGATTCAACCAGGACAAGATGAAGGATTTCTCCAAAGAGGGGACTGATTGAAAGTTATCAAATATATTATTTGTAATCTAGGAAGGGCGTACCTCGAGTTCAAATTTTTTACATTTTTATTACGGAAAAAGCAAGAATTTTAAGCATGTTTTAGCGTATTTAGCAAACTTTCCGAGGAAAAATAACTTTTTTTTAGTATTACTGAACCGAAGGAGGGGTACCCTAGATCCGCCACTAGCTTCCACTATCTTTTGAAATTTGATATATACAGCAGGATGAAGTAAAAACAGTATAAGTATCAGATATCATTGCTGTGAATATCGATCGTAAATCGTACAGGAAAATATCAAAATATATCAAAAACGTGCTGATGAAAACACTAAACAGACGATTCAGTGATAATACTGTGTTATATAATAATACAATACTGTACTTCCTCTATGCTCGTACGGAGATTAAGTGACGTATTCATGTTTAAGATATACTTCTTGGGTTTGGCCACTTATATGAAACAAACTAATTAGCTTCAGGACGTTTCACCTTTATTAATAAAAAGGC